>JAHLWY010006342.1:0-39820 GCA_020002185.1 Paraescarpia echinospica | reverse complement strand
TCGGGCGGTATATAAATTCCGATATTATTATTATTATTAAATGACTAGTTGATTGTTTACGGTGCCTTTTCGTCATTTGATGCACCGTTTCGTAATAAAAAAAACCTGGGAACCAAAGAAATGTCGTATTATTTGTTTCACACAGTTGTGCAGTCAAAGGATGTCAGTTAATAAACAACGCTAATTTGCATGTTTTTGGACATAAAATAAAGCGAACGTTGTGGTATGCTGTACAGATTGCAATGTGCGCTTGGCATGTTTGATCAGACGAGGGTACAGTTCCGTCGGCAAATGCATGCGACAGATCGAACTCCTTGGAGGTAGTACTTGAGTATCACGGAGTCGCATGGCAATTCGATAAGCTAGCTCATTGCATATATAGCTAACGACGCGTCGTCGATATCCTAATGGAAGATATGAACAATTATATTTCTGTTGCGAGCTCTGAATAGTAGGCATATACATGTGTGTCCGGATTTCCAGGGTTTATTCTGGGGTACTGATACGTGTCCGCTGTTAGCGTTCGGCAGTAGCATCGTGATATCGAAAGCGGAGACGAATTGTAAAATCTCGCTGTGTTTTCTCGCCTATATCTGCTGATTGTGTGGGTGCTAGTAGTAATAATAATAATAATAATAATATTTATAGAGCGCAATATCCATAATATGCTCAAAGCGCTGTACAATAAAATTCAATCAGGCGATTCTATGTATACTAATAAAACCTGCAAAAAAAGAAACTTCAGATAAAATGTAGAACAAATAAAGTTAGTTATATTAAAACTATTAATTAAAGACTAATTAAATAAATAAAATTAGATAAATTATAAATTAGACCTATTATTACTCTATTTACATATATGCATACCTACACATACATACCCACACACACACAAGCACGCACGCACGCACGCACGCACGCATACATAAATAAATACTGATACATGCACTCAAAATAATATATATATATACATATATATATATGTAGATATAGATATATATATATAAGTAAAATGTGCAGTAAAATGTCCTCAAATGAAATGAAATGTTAAAAATGTCAGCAGTATTGAGCTTTGAACATATGCGTCTTTATAGTGTCTTTCTGAACGCCGACAGAGTTTTGCTGCTTTTGATAGCAATGGGCAGTGGATTCTATAGTAGAGGTCCAATCAAACGAAAGGATCTGTCTCCTAAACTGACCGTGTTTGTTCGTGGAACTTCAAGCAAAAGTTGTTCAGATGAACGTGTGCGTCCGGGACAGTGCCTAGTTAACAGGTTGGCAAGATAGAGCGGCGCCGTCCCGTTCAGACATCTGAACACATAAAGGAGTATTTTAAACTCGATTCGGCATTTGATTGGCAGCCAGTGTAATTATTTTAAAACTGGAGTTATGTGGTCACGGCGAGGTGTGTACGTGATGATTCTGGCTGCCATGTTTTGGATTCGCTGGAGTTTGTGAATGTGTAAATTGTGTTGTTTGTTAATATTTATGGAGTGGCTCCTGTGCTAGCGATATTATATATCTTAATGGGAGTCTCCCGATATTATCTATTACTTACGTTATTCCTTGTATATGTATCGTATTTATACGTCAAATAAATTGATTCTGAGTTCTGAGGTCACGTGGTAGTCCAGCCAATAGCGCGTTCCCGTGTCCAATCTAGATATGACGAAAGCGTGCACAAATGGTTTAGTCGCATATGTCGTGAGGTATCGCCTGATACGACTGATGTTGTGGAGGTGCATATGTTGTGAGGTATCGCCTGATACGACTGATGTTGTGGAGGTGCATATGTTGTGAGGTATCGCCTGATACGACTGATGTTGTGGAGGTGCATATGTTGTGAGGTATCGCCTGATACGACTGATGTTGTGGAGGTGCATATGTTGTGAGGTATCGCCTGATACGACTGATGTTGTGGAGGTGCATATGTTGTGAGGTATCGCCTGATACGACTGGTGTTGTAGAGGTGCATATACGCTGTTCGACAAATGGCACTAATGTAGTTAGTCATGTTGAGGGATTGATCAAATACAACGTTCAGGTTGCGCGCACTTGAAGACGAAGTCAAAGTCGAGTCAAAAATTCGAATCTCCTTTAGCACCGGTAACTTCTGTTTAGTACCAAGCACCATGACATCCTTGTTATGATCATTTAATTTCTGTAAATCGGTCCGAGACCATTCGCCAATTTCTTCTAGGCAACAGCACAAACGACCCATTGAGTTCAGTTGGCCATCTCCACCAGGACAAAACGAAACATAAAGTTGCGTGTCGTCGGCATATAGGTGATAAAACTAGCCGAATTATTTTTTGATATAACGTCGCCAAGTGGTGTGATATATGCAGTGAACAGCAATGGCCCGAGTACGGAGCCTTGCGGTACACCAAACGGCACAGCAGTTGGGGAGGATTTGACACTTCCAATACGAACGACTTGATGCCGACCGGACCACTAAAATCTGAACCACTCAAACTCAGCGCCAGTGACACCGAATCTGTGAGTGTGTCTGCTCAATAGAATGCCGTGGTCTATGGTGTCGAAAGCGGCGGTCAAGTCAAGCATAACCAACACAACAACACAGCCACGGTCTACTGCAGACAGAATGTCATTGTGTACTTTAACAAGAGTTAACAAGATTGCCACCCAGAAAATTAACTCTAGATGGCAGGTGGACAAGGAAGCCCTTTGGCTTATCGAGAGTCCAACCCTTTCATCTATGTGTATCCCGCCCTTCTGAGGTATGTGTCGATTTTATTTTAAACATATTCACGCTACTAGCACCCACACAATCAGCAGATAATCTGTTCCATTCATTTACAGTCCTTTGTGAAAATTAGAACTTTCTTATATCTAATCTACACTGCTCCTTTTCTAATGTAACTTCATGTCCTCTAGTCCTTCTATCTTTCTTAACTGAGAACAAAATACTTCTATCAATATTTTCATAACCATTCATTATTTTAAACACTTCTATCTGATCTCCTCTCAATCGCCTGGTCTCTAGTGTTGTTAAACCATATTCTTTTAGGCGAATTTCATAACTAAGATCCCTCAGTTTTGGTTTCATTTTAGTCGCTCTCCTGTGTACTCTTTCTAGCATATCTATGTCCTTCTTGCGATATGGCCTCCACGCTTGTATAAAATATTCTAAATGAGGCCTCACTATTGTTTTATACAGCGGTATCATTAATTATTTTTCCTTATAAGCAGAGCCGTTTCAGTTGAGTGATCTTGTCGACATGCCGATTGAAATTGGTCGTGCAATTTGTTCTCTTGCATGTGGACATTCAGCTGTTTTGCCACAATGCGCTCGATTACTTTAGAGAGAAATGTCAGATTCGATACAGGTCGATAATTCTGCATTGATTCTGGATTTAGTCCAGCCTTCTTGATTAATGGCGAGATGCAGCCAGTCTTGTATTTATCTGCAACAACGGACGTGTGCGAATCAATTAAGCTGATCAGTATTGATCAACCAGTTCTTCTACGTTCAGCAAGTCAAGATCATCCGAACGGAACAGTGGAATGTCTTGTCGAAAAGACACTGCATCAATGGTGCGTAACTTGCGATATTTGATTTTCATCAAACCAGTGCGATATTGAACAATATCTATGTTGAAACTCACCGCAAAGTGGTCAGAAAGGCCCGTGTCCGTAACGGTAACATTTCAGGTCATGAGTACATCCAAAGTGTGTCCTTTCCTGTGGGTTGGCCCGCGAACATGCAACACCATTCCTGTGGCAATGACCAGTCGCCGTGCATCAACATTTGCAGCATCGTCAATATGAAAGTTCAAATCTCCCATGATAATCAGAGGTCCGGTCCGTGGCATGCTGGTCGATGAAACGGTCCCATTCTTTAAAAAAAACACAGCTGTTGACAAGCCATTTTTCACTGATGGCGGCTGGCAGTAAATAACAACGATTCTCATAGATGACGTAGGTGTTTTCAGCCGGCACTCGATGTGTTCAAACGATCGAAACGCATCGGTATCCTGTTTGTGTAAGACGATTTCGGATTTATGGATAATAGTGACACCGCCCCCTTTGCCGGTAGGGCGAGGCGTGTGCTTGATGGAATATCCATTTGGTACAATGTCTGTAATCACACTGGCGTCGCTCGAAGGCTTCAACCACGTTTCGCATATCGCGATCATATCGAGATGGTTTTCAAGTATATGATCCGCAGTGGCGAGTGTTTTGTTCCGACACGATTGTACGTTAAAGTAGCATACTCGTACGCCTTGATCGTGCTGTATATGTTTATACAATGGTAATTTTTTTATAATTTGGTACATTTCGGCTTGGTTGAGGCAACGTCGGTACTCTTGCGTAGTTAATTATTGTTCCGACCTGTTTTGTGGTCCGGTGTTATCCAAGAATAGACCACAGCGTTCTGCTTCACAAGTTTGTAACCGGTTCTCTAGGCAAACGTAGACGAATGTCGATTGAAAACCCTAACAATCCGGCACCAGTAATCATTTTCAAAGAAAATATAAACGTCCGAAGTAATGTATGTACCTCTACATTCAAGAATAAAATCAGTATTATTCGTTCTGCTTTCCCACGTCATAATATAAGTAATGTCAGTGTGGACTTTCCACAAGTAAATTCTCAACTTGTATCATTTGAACCTGCAACAGTTGATGAAGTTAGGAAAATAATTATGTCCTCCCCAAATAAATCTTGTGCACTTGATCCATGTCCAACAATACTGCTAAAAGCATGTCTCGATACACTAATTGGACCTATAACAAATATTATAAATGCATCACTTTGCTCTGGCTGTTTTCCTGATGATTTTAAATACGCCCATGTCACACCACTTCTTAAGAAGTCATCTCTGCCTAAGCAAGACCTAAACAGTTATAGACCTATTTCTAATCTCAGCTTCATTTCCAAAATACTAGAAAAGGTTGTAGTAAGTCGTCTAAGGTCTCACATTAGCACAAATGTCTTAACTAATGTGTCACAATCAGCATATAAGCAGTTTCATTCAACAGAGACTGCCCTTTTAAAGGTTCATAATGACATTAACTTGAACATTAATAATGGTAAAGTGACTGCACTTACCTTACTAGATCTCTCTGCCGCTTATGACACGATTGATCACAGCATTCTCATTGAACGCCTATTAAAGTGGTACGGCATATCTGGCACATCTCTAAGCTGGTTTTCTTCGTATCTAACTGATAGATACCAAACTATAAAGATTGGGAACTGCTTTTCAGCTGCACTGCCGGCTTTATTTGGTGTTCCCCAGGGTTCTGTTCTTGGGCCTTTGCTTTTTACTCTTTACACCACGCCACTAAGCTCTGTTATACAAAAACATAACTTAGATCATCATCTTTATGCTGATGATACTCAGATCTACATTTCGTTGGCTACCCCGGATACAAATCGCTCCCTTAACCAACTCAGTGATTGCCTTCAAGATATCTTCCATTGGATGACTGACAGCAAGTTGAAATTAAATGCAAATAAAACTGAATTGATCATTATTGGTACTCCAATGCAGCGTTGTAAACTGGATGGTTTTTTCCCTACGCGTATTTTGAATCAGTACATCACGCCAGCAACCTCGGTGCGGAATCTAGGAGTAATCTTTGATAGAAACTTCAATTTCCGACAACATATATCTCAAACATGTCGCTGCTGTTTTTATCATATTCGTGATCTTCGCCGTATTCGCCGGTATATGTCATTTTCTGTTGCTAAGATTATTGCAACAGCGCTTGTTAGCAGCAGACTTGACTATTGCAATTCCCTCCTTTATAATATCGCTAGCAAGGATATCACAAAACTTCAGCGTGTCCAAAATTGTCTAGCAAGAGTAGTTACATGATCTCCTCGTTTTTCTCGCTCTGTGCCACTTTTGAAGTCTTTACATTGGCTTCCTGTACGATATCGTATAATTTTTAAGATCTGTACCATTACATATCAGGCACTGTCCAATAAGCAACCATCTTATTTGCATTTATTGCTTACTCCTGTAAGAAAATCTATCCAGCTTCGATCATCTAGTTCTGACCTACTTTTTGTTCCTAAAGTCAACACTAACATTGGAACTAGGGCTTTTTCTGTTGCTGCACCAACTCTTTGGAATATGCTCCCTCTTAGTGTTAGATCAGTTGAAAATATTACAAAATTCCGTCGTCATTTAAAAACGTATCTTTACAACCTTGCTTATCCACCGTAGCTCCCTAGCGCCTTGACCCATCTGTTGACAACTGGAAAACTACTTATGGACTTTGAGATTGACCAACCCTTTTGTTTTGATGCGCCTCTGAGCTTGGTTTCCAAGGATTTAGGCGCAATAGAAGTTATCTTATTATTATTATTTCACACGTCCCTAAGAAATATTAAAACGTTCTTTGAATTGAAATACGTCAAACGTGTAACAAAAAGAGAGCTGTCGTGGGAGCTACTGCCAAGCACAACACCTCAAAACCATGTTATGCCATGAATATGTTTAAAAATAAAATCGACACACACCCCAGAAGGGCGGTATACATATAGATAAAAAAGGGTTGAACTCTCGATAAGCCAAAAGGCTTCCTTGTCCACCTGCCATCTAGAGTTAATTATCTGCGTGGCAATCTTGTTAAATAAGCTAAAATTTGCGGACGCGGCGGTGGAGAAATGTCAATAATAACCTCCATCTTCTGATGTCACAGTTGTGCCAATTAAGCAAGCGGAGAAACTGAAGAAAAGTTGAAGTGAAGATACAGCGACATGGCACAGCGGCAAACAATTGTTTAACAGACCTCCCCCGCCCGTCTCCCCATTTCATCAGTTGAGACGAGGTAGGAAGCAGCGCAAGAGACAGCGAGAAGACGGTGAAATTGCGGCTGCGCAGTGACGAAACATTTTCAACAGCACCCTCCCCCATACTCCCCTTCACCCCCCAGTCTTCCGATGTCACCAGTCGAACAGAGACAGTGGAGAAGCTAAAGTTACGGCGGTGCACCAGCGACACATTTTCTGCGACTACAGCATTTGGTTCGGCTCAAATCGAGAAACCCTCAACTGCACCTTAAGTTAAGCCTTAAGACTCACACAAATGTCTGATTACACCCCCGTGAAATTCACAAAGAACTCACTGAGGCTCACAAAACACGTCCAATGATACAGCAACCAACCGCACCCCCTCCACTGAAACAGCAACACTTCTCTGGATGCAGGTTTTTCTTTGTGCGACAAATAGTGGCGCCACATCACGGGGCTTTGTTAATCAAGGCTAGAGGAAAATGCTTTAGTTCCAACAGATGACACCACTGCTACTAGCAGCCACGGACAGCCGTCTCAGATCTGCTGAACTGTGATGAAACGTAAGAAAGTTAATTCCAGCACGACACAGACGCCTACAAACAATCATAGTTGTTGATGAGACGGTAGCTGTTTGAGTGTCAACATAGTGTGCTTTCGAGATCACTCAGAACAGCCTCAACTAATCGTTTAGTTAGTATTGGTAGATATGTCAACAACATCCCAATGAAAAACCATTGCACGTAATATTTTATCATACCTTTACAGACGTATGTTACGTGTAAACATCGAATCAAAACAGACATGCAAATAATATAGTAATTGTTATAGATCTAGGCTCTCCATGCATAATCTTTGCGCATCATCTTTGTCAAACACCCACCCACAAACACGCACCCGCACGCACGCACGCACGTACGCACGCCGCACGCACGCACGCACGCACACAAACACACACCGTTTCTTCTTGGTTGGTACACATTCAGCTTGTCCGATATATATCCTGGAGCCTGTCCATGTAGGGATGTATATGTGTGCATTAGGATTTTTAATTGCACGATAGTATTGTATAGTGCGATAGTATTAGGACAAGGTCGAATATATTAAGTACGTCGGGCACTTGAGCTAGCTTTGCAACTAAACATATCCAGATCAGGAAGGCAATAACATGAAAACAAACTAAGAACACTTGTTTTGAAATCTAGGTATATACTTTCATGCAAAATCAAGCAACAGCGGTTCATTGTAACGGTGGAATCTGTGCTCCTGTACGGATGCGAGTCTTGGACATTAACAAAGACACTCAAAACGCAACAGATGGGTGTTTTACAAGTATGTTGCAAGCCATATTCAACATTAACGGGGAAAAACACGTGTCACTTGTATAGAGATACAAACGGAATTACTCAGAAGATCCATGAAATAAGGGTGAGATAGACATAAATATGAAATACTGATTGCATCCAAGACCATCCCGTTGCAGCAAACACATGGAAGAACAAGTGAGACCAGATGATACATTTATCGACTCGCTAAAGGGAATGTGGGGTTGGAACCACGGGAACAAAGGACAGCGTGGGGACATGAAGAAGACTAGTGTTTGGAAAGAGAGTTCGACCCGAGTGACCGACATGAGTAAAGTGAGATAGTAGGCCCTTATATGTAGATAACACACTATTACAACAAACCAGACATTGCTCCCTGGTTCTCGTAATTGGTGTTGGCAAATTGAAATTGGGCTGTCACGTACGTCTTGAAGTGAGCCACCTTTGCACTGACTGTTTACTCGGGCCTGCTGGCCCCGCTGTAATAGATACACTTGTGTATTGGACCGTGTGACTGACAATATTGCCGCACTCAACAAATCAACGACTGTAATTGAGTTTCCGCTAGGAACAAACAGCTCGACGTGAATAACCGCACCGTTTTCACAGGAAATGGCGCCGTTGGCCTACGTGGTCAATAGTTGGTTAATTATCAGTTCGCTGACAAAAGCCGAACTCACAAAATGTGGCGTGATTGTAACATATCGTGACTCGACTATGTAATGACAGTGTGGTAACTATATACGTTTATTGACGGCTTGCCGCTAATCGCGTGAATGCGCAGTTAGTGCAAGCCTGAACATTACATCCCTTCTTTCAAAGACATATTAACTGTACTGTTAAAACAAAATGTATGGTCTTTCAATTCATAAATAGTCAATAAATGTGAACGTGTACTTATGCAATTGTACAGTTTACCAAGTAAGTACGTATTTATAAAGGTCCACGTCTGCTTTCATTTTCTTTCCATTATTCACACTTCTAATTAAAGCTAAAATTACTTAAATTATTAAACAATCAGTGTCTTTGGCATTATGTGCTTCCTCGAAACTAAGATATAAAGTTCAGCTTCTTCTTGCGAATAACTCTTCGTGCGCGAACTACTACTGAAACACATCTAAAGTTAAATCGACTGTAGGGTAGACTATCTGCAGTCTTGAACTAAACAACTACGGGTCACTCAGGGATTATTCTACCCTGATGGGACTGGAACGTCTCAGTCGCGACGTTTGCCCTTCGGTTAACCTGGCCATAGTTCACAAGTCCAGGCGTCTTGGTGGCTTGCTCACACGACCACTACGGGTCACAATTCGCGTGGGATGCGATGGACAATTAAAACCTGCAGAGTATGACATATATAGTATTACATACATAATACTAAAAAAGTAGTTTGCTGCATATATACCTGCGTACATTGTATGCATATGATACAAACATTCATAGATTGTTCATGTTACTTGACTATTGTTGTTTTTACATTAGTCAAGTGTATCTCCTGGAGTATGCAATGGAAGACCTTACAGACTATGCAACTCCTAGAAATGTCATAATAGTCATAACACATACACGTAATATGATTCTTGGTGTATTTGTTATGTTGTATCAGACATAAGTTGTCGACCTGTAAATAATACATACAGTCAACCCTCGCTTTACGGTAACCTCGGTAATACAGCGTTCTCACAATTGAGGTCACTCTACGACAGTTCTACATACAGTAAAGTATATGAAAGTAGTCTTGCTAATAAGATCACCTCGCTAACCAGGTCACTTTTGCTCAGACCCAAGTGTGACCTTCATAATGAGGTTCCACTGTAATTGCTTTTGACTACGTGTATATTCTAAGTCTTTATGTTGATAGAACCATAACTGCACTTTATATAGCTCACCGTGTTCAAAGTTTGCAATCAATTTTATATAACTCGCTAAACACAAGATATTCCTTTCAGCTGCAGCAAACAGCATACAGTACACCTTTTTAGAAAAACAACACACTATAATCACTCATTATCCACACAGACATCACACACAAAGTAGTTATTGACCGCTGCAGAACACTGTCGCTGCTTGGTGTGATTCTGGGTACATGTGATGTGGTACTGCCAGTGGCACCAGTCACATCTCATCTGCAACAGATACATGTTTTATTCTACCATAGCCATATTGCGAGACAATGTTTAGTATATATTGTCTATATGTACTGTATAAGGCACGCTATATCTTATAACTTTATATGTGCAAGTTTGTTTATCTAGTTCAGTTGTTTTCCAAGTTATAGCAATATTATATTTATTAATAATATCTATATTGTAGCATTTTAATAAATGGTAAATACTACTGAAGAGACATTTACTTTATAATAATAATAATAATAACTTTATTTAGACACTAAAATCCAGAGTAGAACTCTGTTCAGTAGTGTTGACAATAGTCGTTAGAAATTATATGAAATAAATATAATAATAGTACAAGTAAAACATATAAATACAAAACTGAACTAGATAAATTAAATAGACTTTGGATATAGAGTAGGTCTACCAGTATTTGGAATTTAGTGTATAAATTTATAAATATTCAATTATGATTATGTCCAATTTCTCTTTGACAATGTCACTTTCTCACTCCTGCTGTAACAAGGGATCTGACAATTTAAGATCAAGTTTGAATTATAACATACACTGTATAATATTATAGTTACCGATGTATGTGCCGGCTGTCTACTTTAACTGCCACAGTGTCTGCAGCAGTAACTGGCAGCACCTGTCAATCATAAGTGCAACATTTTTAGTCTCCTTGAAACCGTTCTACAGGAGTTTATCTTTCACTTTTTTGCATCATATTTTTTACAAAATATAGGAATTTCCTTTAAAGTGCACACGTATGCATGCTTACCAAGTTACCAACACATGCACGCTTATCAACACATGCATGCAACTACTATGAATAACTATTATCTGCAAAAAAGATTTTTGTGTAATTGCTATGGAATCTAAATAACCTTACTTAGATCCGTGTTGTCCAGCAGTCTTTGGGCAATTTTGCGCCGGAGTGCGTCAGTATCTTCGTGCAGGACTAGTTGAGCTCTGTCCAGGAGTAGTTCTGCGAACTGATTCAGCCAATTGAGATTAATTATTATTAAATTCATAAGTTAGTAATAATACATATTAGTCACTTAAAATTACATTAGTTTCACTCTATGCAAACATGTGTTACAATAAAAAACATGAGATTATCTGGTACATGACGTATATAGCATGCATTGTATGCATAGACCACAGGTATTTTCATATTTAATTAGTTCTGGTGAAGGGTCATTTAAATAATTGAATTAACCAACTTTGATCAACATTTTGCAAATGCCAATTAGTTAATTCCTAATAAAAGACATTACAAAGCATGCATTATAACAGACAAATCTAAACAGATGGAACAAAACAGCGCCTTGACCCATCTGTTGACAACTGGAATACTGGCTAGGAAATTTTAGATTGCCCAATCCTTTTGTTTTTATGCGCCTTTTAACTTGGTTTCCAAGGATTTAGATGCAGTAGATTGAGTAGAAGTTAACTTATTATTATTATAAACATGATTATCCAAACAAGTGTTACACATATTACCTTGACGGGTCTAGCAAAGACAAATTTGGTAAACAGGTCTGTCATTGTACAGATGAGACGATTGCCACTTTCTGTCTCAGTGAAGGGACCGATGAGGTCAACCCCAATCAAATTCAACTGTACCTCCTCCGATTCCGATGTGACCAATCCAGCCGAGACAGCGGCTGAAGGTACGGCCGCGCGGGAGCGACCAAATTTCTACTATACCATTTGGTTCAGCCGCCAGTACAGGTGTTGTGCCCCAGACTCGCTTTCTGGATCCGCCACTGCACGGTGTGCGTGACAAAGTGGGTATTCACGGCTTCAGCTATTGTAGTTTTAATTTTTAGTGACTAGGTAAGGAGGTAAATTGTTATCTATTCCTGTATCCAGTCCTTAGGACTACTCGAAGTGCGTTGCCCTTTACTCCACGGCAGACGTGTTCAACACCATCTCAACTTCACTAGGAACCATTAAGCCACGCTGCAATTAATGCGCAAAGAATATTTGTACATGAACATCCGCAACTGTCTATAGACGGGTGAAAGGTAAAGGTAAGTTCTTATATAGCGCAGTATCCAGTCCCCAGGACAGCTCAAAGCGCTTTACATTTTACTCCCTGGCAGACCTGTTCAGTCAAACACCATCTCGACTTATCTGGGAAGCATCAAGCCACGCTGCTATTAATGCGCGAAGACTATTCGGAGTACTCATCCATACATCTGAGCGAACTGTAGAATGAATGAACTTGCCCAGAGGTTCGAAACGGCAGCGAGATGATTCGAAACCGGGGTCTCTGCGATGTTCTAGACACCGCGCCATTGCGTAACGCGGTGGCCACTTTACGGAATGACACACAAACGCGCACGCACTGTAGTCGCTCATGCACAAACGGGTAAACACGCACGCATGCATAAGCACGAACATCAACATTTGAATAACTTGTGCACTCCCTGTTAACAGATTGCTCCACGAACCAGAAGGCTTCATGTTTAAACCAAGGCGTTCATGATTACATCTTTCACTGTGTTGAGTAATGAAGCTGTTTAGTCACTAGTACAAATCGCCGGTTATGCTTGCATAACTGCTTTACTACTGCATCAACTTTCCCCACTATACCCTTTGTAACAGCATAGGCTACCCCAAACACGGTTTTTTGCAGTTGGAAGCGTGTGAACAATATATTTATTTTATTTAAGTCGCATTCAATATGTCTTCCAAGTTTCGTTCACGCAATATAGCAAGTGGGTACTAACGATATATGTGTATATCTGAAACATTTCTTTGTGGTTTTAAATTAATTGTTTTCCATGTCTCGCCAAAGGGAAACAAAAAAGGCAACGTTTTAGTGTTATGCATCTAAACAGAATACATACAAACTAACCATCTACAAATACAGTCACACTTTTAACCTCAGTTGTTCCCTGACAATGCGGTCTCAAAGCGGAGGATTCTCACAAAAGCTCCAGTATCCTGTAACAAGCCGTAACAAGCCCTGTGACAATGTATTTAGTATGTCTGACTACTCAGTAACCAAGCCCTCCCTAGACCTAGCCTAGGTTAGGTATATACTGTAGACTCTAGCAGAATTGGCTTGGCCCATGCGTAAATTAATAAAATAGCACTTTAATATTATCACATTTCAAGTTAAAACATACAGTTTTGTTTATGTAGTGATTTTTTAAATTCCAATAAATGGAATAAGTCATGGTCTGCATCTGGCTGGGGTGATGCAATATCGGTCTGACTTGACACAGATCGGTCAAAATCAGACAAATGTCGCATGTTTTAAACGGCGCTAAAACCACATTTCTCTTGCGTTCTCGACATCGAAATTTTCAACACAGACTAATATAATAACTGTAGAACTTGTTAAAGACATCACTTTTCTTGGCTAATACTAATTATGTAACTCAGTCGCCGCGTGCGTTGAGCAAGGGGTCAAAGTTGATCGGTCACCTGAAGCCACGTTGTTCACCGCGGGTCGAATTTGGTGTACTGCGCTTGCGTGAGCATGCGCAATACGCATCAACGGAACCCGAACTTACTCTCAGACCGGAACTTATTTCCAGACCAGAACAACGGCATGTCTAAGCAGAGCGCATGCACGTCCCGCCATCTGCCGGACTAGTGGAAACTAATTGTGTAATCAACAGAAAGTACACGGGATTAATTACAGCATAATTTTGCTAACATTGGCGCGATTCGTGAAATTCAGCAGCTGTGTGTTAAACAACGTTTCCCTAACAAACCAGCGAAGTTAAAACTGTGATTGTCGTTGCAAATTGTTAGTTTGCATTAACTCATTTAGAGACACAATCATGCAATTTTTTATTTTGTTTCTCTTGAACTTAGTCTTCACTTCCAACTACAAAAAAACGGTCAAAAGCGGCTCCATCGTGTGCTACGTTTTTGTTGTTGCAAAAATGACTATATGACAGCATGTCCCTTTATACAAATAGTAAACAAAGAAAACATTTAAACTACACTCAAGATTAGCACGCCGCCAGTTCACAAGAACAACCGTGTTGAACAAATAATCACCGTCACCATCTCCATTTCACCAGGAATCATTCTGTCACGCTGCAATTCATGCGCGAAGACTATTCGTACACAAATATCCGCCACTAGCTACAGCCAGGTACTCATTCATACAGTTGAGCGAAGTAGGGCAATTTAGAATAAACGAACTATGCCCAAGGTTCAAAATTGCATTTAGATGATTCGAACCCGGGCTATCTCGATTGAGTCTGATGCTTTAGATACTGCGCCACTACGCACCTATGGACCACCGAATTCTTATGCAACATACTGTTATTAACGACATATGAACTACTGAATGGAATATGAAATAATGAATGGTAATGCAACTGTAGCGCCATATGAAATAATGAATGGTAATGCAACTGTAGCGCCATACCAACGCAATGGAATGACAACACAAATGCGCACGCAATGTAATCGGACATGCACAAACGGGTAAAGACGCACGCATGTACACGCACGAACAACACCAATTAAACAATTGTGCAATACGTATTAATTGACTGCTCCATTAATCAGAAGGCTTCGTGTTTAAAAAAAAAACCAAAGCGGTCATTACTTCTTGCCCTGTGTTAAAAATGCATTTTTTTTCAGTCACTACCGACATAGAAATGGCTGGTTGCGCCATCTCTGCTTGCATAACTGCATCACTACTACTGTATCAAATTACCCCATTTTTTTAAGGACGCGGAATGCGGTTGAAATTTCCAGAACAAAAAAACAAATTTCATGAGATGTAAATATATCAGTGAGCGAAAGTACCAATGTATACTGGCCTTTACGTGTGTCATCCCGTCAATTCTGCATGGAGTGGTCACTGTTTCCTTTGCAGTTGTCAGCTAACGAGTCCATGAATCATGAATGATGTTATTGCAGTCACCGGAACGGAAGTTATTTGTTTTACCTCAATGAGTTACACGACATCAGTATTGATTCGTGTTCATTCCAGTTCTGTTTTGAGACGCGACGTTGTGCTGAATAGAGTTGCTGTCCAGTTTTCTATTTCAAACAAACACCGAGTTCGGTAATAGTTACTTACTGATTACATCAACCGATGTCGGCGAACGACACAACACAATGAAGCGCCAAACGACCTGGGCTTTGTATTTGGCAGCACTGGTGCACCTTGGGCAAGGTAAGAGGCAAATTTGCACATAAGTTATGGTGAAAACAGTAGTGACGCTCTCGAGCTAAGGTTGAAGCACGATCGCGAACCGAAAAAAGTAACCGTATGTATCCGTCGAAACTGGGGGAGGGCTTTGGGGATTAAACCCTCCAACATTTTATGTGGGGGCTGAAGATACACTTAGCCCCATACTATTTTGGCAAGGGGGTAATTAAGGAGGTTTTGGTGAGCCTGATGGCGGGTGCGGTTGATGTTTCAGTGAGCCTCAGCCCTCTCGTATCTAAACGGACAGAAACGATTTGTCATTCATGTCACCACAATCAGTAATTTAAATTTTTAACGAATGGGCGGTAACTCCAGTAGTCAGGTACATGCACAGTTTTGATTATATTAGTTGTTATAAAGAACATTTATTGCCATACATACAATTCACACGGTTATTCACACATATAATTTAAAGGGTCAACATATGTTAAAGAAATATTTGCCATAACTGCAGTATGTGTTAATGTGCGCCACTGACCCCCCTGTTTGTTATAACATTTCACGGTTTCTTTTCTTTTAATAACATATTTTACTTATTTATAAAAAATGGTGTATACACACATTATTGTATATTCACATCTATTTTATTTGTGTAAATGCATATACCTGATATGTTTATTGTGTCAATATTTGTTATATTTTGGGGTCAAAAAATAAACTTATTATTATTTTACTTGTTCTAATATTTACGAAGTTCCGACGATTATGCATTCATTGCTTACTCCTGTAACAAAACCTATGCAGCTTCGATCATCTAGTTCTGGCCTACTTTTTGTTTCTAGAGTTAACACTAACATTGGAACTAGGACATTTTCTGTTGCTGCACCAACTCTTTGGAATATGCTCACACTTAGTGTTAGATCAGTTGGAAATATTAAAAAAATCCGTCGTCATTTAAAAACATATCTTTACAACATTGCTTATCCACGATAGCTCCCTAGCGGCTTGACCCATCTGTTGACAACTGGAATACTACTTATGGATTTTGAGATTGACCAATCCTTTTGTTTTGATGCGCTTCTGACCTTGGTGTCCATGGACTTAGGCGCAATAGAAGTTATCTTATTGTTGTTATTATTATTATACGTCCAGTTGCTGCAACATCGCAACAGGTTATAGATGAACCTAATTAAATTACTATGCAACACGCATCACGAGTTACTGCATTTACTTATTTCCAAAGTAGGCCAGCTATATCACGCGACTTCATTTACTTATTTCCAAAGTAGGCCAGCTATATCACGCGACTTCATTTACTTATTTCCAAAGTAGGCCAGCTATATCACGCGATTTCATTTACTTATTTCCAAAGTAGGCCAGCTATATCACGCGACTTCATTTTCTTATTTCCAAAGTAGGCCAGCTATATCACGCGATTTCATTTACTTATTTCCAAAGTAGGCCAGCTATATCACGCGACTTCATTTACTTATTTCCAAAGTAGGCCAGCTATATCACGCGACTTCATTTTCTTATTTCCAAAGTAGGCCAGCTATATCACGCGATTTCATTTACTTATTTCCAAAGTAGGCCAGCTATATCACGCGACTTCATTTACTTATTTCCAAAGTAGGCCAGCTATATCACGCGACTTCATTTTCTTATTTCCAAAGTAGGCCAGCTATATCACGCGATTTCATTTACTTATTTCCAAAGTAGGCCAGCTATATCACGCGACTTCATTTACTTATTTCCAAAGTAGGCCAGCTATTAATTTACTTATTTCCGAAGCAGGTCAGCTATATCATGCGACTACACCTTTGTGGGTACTCAGTGTGAATAAGCTACCGAATAGACGAGTAACTAAACTATTATGTCAATATAAATTTGTAACAGGTGCACGGCAGAGTACTGGGAGTTTATCTTTGTGAAATATGGAACTACGTAGCGTGGAACGATTGCACAAAGGACGCGTGGTGTAGCGATCAATTGTACGTCATAAACTGGTTTAAAGGTTTTCTGTGAGAACACGGTATTAGGGTCAATATTGTTTGCGTTGGTTGGCTGGTTGATAGGTTGATATTCGTGATTGTGACATCACGCCGATTTCGAGAATGACAGTTTCGCCGCCGTTTTAACGTGGGTGGAGCTCATATAATTGAAATAAGAAAGTGGCGCCTCAGTAGGTAGATGGGTGAACTGTGTCTGCGAACCATCATCGTTCGCCAGTTTCTAAGAGATGGCAGGGTGGTAGATCCGTTTATATGTTATTTTAGGAACGATTATTGGGAATCATTTATATGTCAGAATAGAAGAACGCGAATGCTTTCAAACGATATCAAGATCGTTTTGATCGGACGAACCATAATGGTGCTAGCACCCCTTGAACTAAGTATGTTGGAACGTGTTAGAATTGTACATGTTTCGCTCGCTAATTTATTTTTGATACTAGGTAAGACGATTGAAGAAACTGTTTAAGCGGGGCATAAGAATCAACTACTTGTGTAAGCTTGTTTTTTCGACTGCTATATATTTCTATCTACTCATCCATAGGCATCGGAACGTGTTGAATATTGGGGGGCTGAGGCTCACCAAAACCTTTCTACCACACCCGCCTTGAGGCTCACCCAAAACCTCCAATTGCAATAATTACCGAAATATTGGAGGAGGTAAACTTATCTTCATTTATAATATTGGGGTGTCCAGGAAAACTCGTCATTTAGGAGAATCCAATGTCAACGCCGCCGCCATATCGCTGAAGGCAATATTTTAAAGGTGTTCCTGTGACCCATCCTGGCGTTGACAGTTTTCAGTATACAAGATCACCATTAAGGCATGGAATACATTTTAAAGTGCAAAACGCGTTACTGGATTCGTAAGAGTGGTAGTGAATCGGTTTCTTGGTGTATTTGTTGTTGTCGTTGTTGGTGCTATAATATTTATCTGGCAGCCGTCGGAATCCACGGAAATAGACCACCACATTGGATCAATCCAACACCTTTGTTTAATTGATGAGGGCTCGCATGCTCTAATAGTGATCGTTTTGTACGCGACACGCGGTGATGAAAGGGAAGGAGCGTCACGGCCGTTCACGCCGTGTTCAATCAATGACTTACACGCTTAATCAATAACGCAGAGAGTTCTATCCTCCAGAAAAAAATATATAAATTGGTAGTTTGTGAATGGTCCAATGTGATCGACTTCGTTGTTACGTAAATATATTAGTGTACATTAGTGTTTTTGAAATGTCGCTGTGCTCACATTCATATTACATGTAGTTTGTCTCAAACTTTCAACTGTGCAAAGATGCAGACCGGAAGAAGACATCTTAGAAACTGTACAACAAGTGAGAGAGAGAATGGAGACAGAGAGAGAGAGAGAGAGAGAGAGAGAGAGAGAGAGAGAGAGAGAGAGAGAGAGAGAGAGAGAGAGAGAGAGAGAGAGAGAGAGAGAGAGAGAGAGACAGAAAGACAGAGAGAGATAGAGAGAAAGAGAGAGACACACAGGGAGAGAGAGAGGAAGAGAGAGGGAAAGAGATTGAGAGATTGAGAGAGATTGAGAGAGAGAGAGAGAGAGAGAGAGAGAGAGAGAGAGAGAGAGAGAGAGAGAGAGAGAGAGAGAGAGAGAGAGAGAGAGAGAGAGAGAGAGAGTGAGAGAGAGAGGTGGGAGATATATACATATAGACAGACAGACAGAAAGACAGAGACAGAGAGAGAAAGGATCACGTGTTTCTGCTGTGTACCATTGATTCGGTTAATGGTGTGGGACGTATACGTTTCAGCTGCTGCATTGGTCAATGACGCTGCCATGGCAACAGGGCCCGATATATCTGCTATAGCAACAGGGTTTCATGAGTTTGATGACTGCGACGTCTTCACCGACCACGACGACAGCACTTGTGTGGAAGTGACGTCATCGACCAATCCGTTGGTCTTCATTCTCAAAGCGGATGTCTCGCAAACGGAGAACTCGGCCCGTGTCCGCATCACTCTACGGGATGGTGATTGCAGTGACACAAATCAGGTGATGATACTTATTAATAAATAAGTGATTGCGTTTATGTTATATATTGTGTGAGCGCACGCATGCACGCACGCACGTATGCACGCACACACACACTCGCAAGCACACACACGCACACATGCACGCACACGCACGGACGCATACGCATGCGCACGCACACACAAATACACACACACGCACGCACGCACGCACGCACGCACACACGCACACACGCACGGACGGATACGCATGCGCACGCACACACAAACACATACACACACATGCATGCACGCACACACTCACACACACACACACACACACACACACACACACACATACACACACACTCACACACACACACACGCACACACACACACACACACACACACACACACACACTCACATACGCACACATACGCACACACACACACACACACACACACACACACACACACACACACACACACACACACACACACACACACACACACACACACATACACACACAAACACACACACACACACACACACATACGCACACATACGCACCCACGGACACGGCGGGCATGCAGGCAGGAAGGCAGACATATCAGAAAGAATAGACGGCAAGAGAAACCACTCGGCCTAAATACTGGTCCAAAGGTGAAGCCACGCAATTAGTGGCGCCACTAGGCGGCTAGCTAGGAAAATTACGCAACGGCGATAACTTGTCAATACTTTCTCATGCCTGTTACACAAAAGCAGCACTCATATAATTATGTATGTGCATTCGTATGGCAACACATGTTAAAAAACAAACGTTTTTTAAAGGCAATTATGTATTTTGTGTACACCATCAAACAATCTTCAAAACTGACACATGTATATACATAAAACTGGCCTAGTATATATATATATATATATTATTGACGGAGTATATTGAGCGCAGAGCTGGATGTTGCTATTCTGGGCGTGTGATAACTGAAGTTCTCACCAGTCGGACACAAACAAATTTATCACAAACACTCTAAATAGTAAACGTCTCCCTCTCTCTCTCTCTCGCTCTCTCTCTCTCTCTCTCTCTCTCTCTCTCTCTCTCTCTCTCTCTCTGTCTCTGTTTCTGTCTCTATCTCTCTATCTTCTTCTGCCAATGGATACTCATAGGTAAACATTCAATTACTCTCGACTAAAGCGACTATTGTAGTACTGGTGTGTAGGTGTGTGCGTAGCCGTAGGATGGATGCATTGAACGAGTGAATTATTCGGTTTATTTCATCAGTTATTAAATATCACGAATGTCAACAGTGAATTATGACACAACCATGCTCAATTATCTGTACCTTTTGGCATATTTTGGAAAGCGAAAAATCCTTCTCCGGACATTTATTTCAAGAATTTGAATAATTCGGTGCGGTGCCGGAGGCCGTTGCTGTATACCGGCTTCATTAAAAACAATGAAGTGGTTCCTCTTGCCGTCTATTCTTTTTGGGCATATTACATGTCTAACACATTGACCACTACGTTGATAGCTTGTTTAAACTATTTCGTAATATTTCCAGGTGCACGTCGACACCCTGGAGAAGTCGATCAACGCAGGCCCGTTCGACGGCTACTTACTGTAGTGTGAGCTGACGCACTCCGAGCAAACTGCAAGCCGTGCCTCCGTCTGCACGTTCTGTTGCAGCTGCTCCAAACCCGGCTGTGATTTTGTGTTTATCCGCATCTTTGGACGACAGATTATGTTATATAATTCAAATGGTAGATACATAAGAAATTGCGAGGCTGACACGCTTTGATTTTGATATGTCTGCACTGTCGGATGATGCATACATTAAACATTATAATATTTGAAAAGACAATGTGTCCTTGTCAATTTGCTGGGGCAATCTTGTTCAACGAAACGTTGCTGGAATCAAAAAGTCGAATACTCATATTTCCACTTGACGGTGTCGGTAGCAATAATTTGTTTTACATGAAACATTGTTATACTAGATCAAAGCAATTCCTTGCCTCTTGTAGAAATTCGTATATCACAACTGTTCTGGTTGTGTAACTTTGTAACGTAGCCCTTTGTCTACCCATCGACTACTGAACGAGTGCAATGGCTGTTTTAGGGTTACGTTGGCTACGGAAGCACTACAGGTATTTAGATGTATCTGCATTGGAGATAACGCCGGATTTAGGACTGCGGGCGACCCTGGGCAATGATTGGCCGGGTATCGTATGATACGAGTTCTCATTCCTTCCTACCTTCTACAATATCAACTTCGCAGCAAAATATGACTTTTAAACACTAATTTACATCAAATTGAAGCACTCGTGTTAGATCTAAATATGGATCAATACCAAAATAATTATCCAAAAAGCGTTTTGTGGTGGCCCTCATAAATGTTGTAGGGTGCCGGGGCAACTACGCTCTCTTACTTACTTACTTAGTTCCTCCAGTTCCTTTCGGGACATCGGGCGACGAGCTTTCTCCATCTACTACGGTCTTTCGCGATTTCTTTGGCCTCATTCCAGGTGATTTCCATTTCTGCCAGATCTTCTTTAAACGTCTTGCGCCAGGTCTTAGTCGGCCTTCCTCTCCTTCTGTTTCCACCTTCAGGCACCCATTCCATTGCTACATGTGCAGTTCTCTCTCTTGGTAGGCGTAGGATATGTCCCGCTAGTCTCCGTCGTCGAGACTTAATTATGTAATGCAGGCTATCCAGACCTGCCCTCCTCATCACTTCTTCTTTGGTGATGTGCTCTCTCTACGATATGCCCAGTATGAACCGGATACATCGTCGGTGAAATATGTCTAGTTTTTTGGATATCCTCGCCGTATTCTTCCACGTTTCACTGGCATATATCACTGTTGGTATTAAGATTGACATGTAAAGACGTAATTTTATGTCCTTTCTGATGGTGTTACTGGACCATATTGGACGTAGTCTTTGGAACACTGCTGATGCCTTGCCTATCCTCACTCGTACATGTACTTCCGCGTCGCCTTTCCTAGAGATGTAGCTTCCGAGGTAAGGGAAGTTCTCGACGCATTGCAACTCTTCCTGACCGATCACAATGTGGGGGTCAGATCCATCACCAACTGACAATGTTTTTGTCTTCCCATAGCTGATTCGTAATCCGACCATCTCTCCATTTTCGTTTAAATTATTGGTCGTCTCTTGTAGGATCTCCGGCGTGTGGCTGAGAAGTGCAATATCATCGCAAAGTCAAGGTCTGTCAACCTATTATTTATCCATTTAATACCAAAGTTCGGATCTTTCATCGTTTTCCTCATGATGAAGTCGATAACAACAACAAAGAGAAAAAGGGACAGGATGCAACCTTGACGTACACCTGTCTCTGTATCGAACGTATATGTGTAGCCATCGTTGGTCTTGATGCAGCAGTTGGTGTTTCGGTATAGCGATTTGAAAATGTATATATATTTGCTTGGTATGCCGTATAGCTTCAGGATTTGCCATAGTGAATCTCTGTGGACACTGTCGAATGCCTTCTTAAAGTCAATGAAATTGACTAAAAGAGGTATCTGGAACTCTCTGCTTTGTTCGATGATGTTTCGCATTGTGAAGATCTGCTACGCTGTCTGCCCTGCCCTAAATCCGGCACTAACCCGGCAACAATAACGTTTGTATTCCGTAGAATATTTTCACAATTTAGTTCCCCCCAACTACGCCATTCTTCCTGATAATTTCTGAACACTTATTTTCACAACTCATTTGGAATAAAGTTTAGTTGGCTCGATAGTTACACATTTTCACGGCTAAACAATAACCTTTGCCGTTACAACTAATATTAGTTGTTTACGCTCTGCTACACGGGGCCATGAAATCACCAGTGTTCTGACATTGCGTGGCGAAATGAAGCAGACTATGCGTACAGTAGGTTAGACAGGTAAGTATGTATACCATATATTAGATATGCTGTGTTAAAAAGATAAAGGTAACACTGTTTGCAAGAAATGTTTCGAGCCGGGTCATGTTCACGCAAGTGTACACCGGACAAAACAAGTGAGTCACGGCCTGGGGCAGCGGCGTCCATTAGCTAATAATCCAAAAAATATTAGTCAACACAAGTAGGCACGTATTCAACTATCGTCTCCACCACCCGTCTCCACTCCCGTCTAGCCTTCTTTCTCGTTCTTTATCGCCACTAGCCGCCTCGTTCTTAGAATCTTCAAAATAGGCAACAGTTTATTGTTGACAGAAAAACAAGAGTCTCTATCCGAGTCCAACTCGGATTTGAAGTTGGGCATCGTCGCACTGGATGTGGGTTTGAAGTCAGCCATGTCTGGTGAATGCAGCTGGATGGTGATGATAGCTGACATTGTGGATGGCTTCATGCGGTTCGAAACTCAGTCTTCAACTGTTCACTAGTTTCACTGTGCTGTAGCCTCTTTCACATTCAGCGGAATTCGCTGGAAGTGCCAGCATTACGAAACTAAACTCAATCGATCTATCAGCATTGATCAGCTCGACATTTTAATGTTTTTCCAAATTTTTTTGTACTACCCTTACGTTAAATTTCCCGTTCGGAAGTACACAAATGTCACCATTATTGGCACTTGTGTAGTATCCGGGCCCACCTCGACTCGTCGTTACAATAACATTTTGTGCTTAAATTTTATACCTCGTATATTATTTCCATCATTCAACATCATCCCATATCTGTTTAACACTTCACAAATAAGCAATAGACCCATTGCTATATCGCCCATTGCGTTAACACGAGTACTACTGCCGCGCGGCTGCAGCGGCGCAAACTGACGCAAACCGGGTCGCTCTTTGGGCTTCAAAAGTGTGTTAAGACGCACTATATTCGTAATATAAGTATGCTTGCGATGACGATGAGTGATAGAACTAAATCACTGATTATCAAATTTAGGCAAACGTGTAGTTATAATGACGAAATCGAGGTTGGCTCGGATACTAGACAAGTGGTCCATTATTTTCTTTAAAAAAATCTGCCGGTCTTGCGGGCCGTCACTTTTTTTAAGTTACCGGCCCAACGAAATATTTGACGGTCTCGGGCTTCCGGGTCGGCAGTAATTTCGAACACTGTGTACAACCACCGCTGAACGCAGTATAACATATACTTACACACACATGCATACATACATACATACATACATACATACGTACATACATTATATATATATATATATATATATATAATATATATATACGTAAATGAGCTATTTCTATTGTGCTTAGGTTAATACGTCCTAATAATTTGTTTTTTTTATGTATAATCAATAGTCTGATGCGTCTCTCATTAGTGTGAATAACCACATGATATTGTCTTGTCATCAAGTAGACGTCTTGCCAACGCCAGACACGAGTGGCTACAAAGAAGGCAGTTCCTTCCAACCGCAATCCGCTTTTGCAATAAAGTGCAAATATATTGCTGCTTTGCTAACTATTAATAAATTACCGTGTCTGCCCATTTAAACAGGTGCTTTACTAGAGTCGCCTGGATACATTGCTAACGCCTAACATTTGAGTATGCGATGTGTTGACGGGAAGACCTGGAGTCAAATTTCGTCGCGAAGCACAGCGATACGTATGGACTATTGAGAATACGATCGCCCTGTTGCAGAAATGTCACGTTAGAAGAACGTGGAACTGAAGAAGCGATGACATGTTACGTCTTGAATCTGAAGTACCAGTGAGATATTAGAAATATGGACCAGAAATAGGGTCGACTTGGTAGTGTATGATGCGGATCGCTGACATTGAAAACGTCATTGGAGTTACACAAAGTCACACATCCAACGAATTGAATCCGTGTATATCGATTCAACGGTGTACGTTTTGTCATATGAAGATCGACCCGGAACATTTTGCGATTTTCGTTCAACGGATATATTGCGGACCTTATAGGTATATATTAACATGGTGCCTGTTTGAAGTCGGGGATGTCGATGTTGCTGGATTTGCATTGATAAATAACACAAAACACTGCAATTCACTTGTTACGGTTTCCACTCAACGGATATTTTGGAGATGTTACATTTAGAACGGTGGGTGATATACTTAATTATTTGACTCAATTTTTGTTTATGTCCACTGTGCGTCGAAGGGATATGGCCAGCTGCTCGAGTGTACCATGCAAGGTGCATTGTATTTGCTACGTGTTGCTGAACATGCGTTAACCGCCAGTATGGAGTGTGCTAGCGTTACAAATTGGACGAACGCCTCTAGATTTCTGCAGAATGTCGTAAATAACAGTTCGGATTTGAGTATTAACATCGTAACGCAACGAAGCTATGCTACTGCTGTTGCCATAGTATTGCTGTGCGTGCTAGGCCTGCCTGGCAATCTTCTTGCAATTGCCGTGTACGTCAGCAAAATGTCAACATCAACAAGAGTTTATTTGTTCGCACTGGCCGTCGCTGATTCATCTATCTGCATTTGTGGACTTGTGCTGGCAGTTGCAACTACAACATTCGTGACACGATTACTATTGATAAATATTCTCAGTTCCTGTGTCATGTTTTCGATTTTTCTACTCGCGTTTGTTTCGATCGAGCGTCTTATTTCAGTCGCACATCCGCATTCATTCAGCATGGAACCAAAACAAGCAAAGATTGCACTCATTGTCATTGCTCTTGTCGTAGCAATGTTCACCATAGTCAGTGATGTGTCAGTGTTTATGAAATACGGCCGATTTATTAGAGTGTTTCAGCTGTGCATACTCTTTTCTAATACAGCAATCATGATCATTTGTTATACGCTAATGGCAGCAATTATTTTGCAAAAAGTTAGAGCATCTCGGAACCAAGTCGAGGTTTTAAACATGGCACTGCGCCACAACCGGGAACTTCAGCAGCGGTGAGGTCAGCAGTGTAGGGTTGTGCACAGAACAATGATCGCGGACCTTCAATTCGACCCGCTGACGCTAAAGAAAACATCCAGTCTGATCAAACGCATCAAGGACAAGTTGCAACTTCAGGCCAGATAACACCAACGCGGCGAAGCACTTTAAGTGTGTGTTTTTGCTATTCATTATCACCGTCGTCTTTATAGCTTGTTGGCTACCTGTCTGGCTGTCGAGGTTGGGAATTTCCATAACGTCTGGCGTGTCAAGAATATATATATCTTTAACTCCGTTGTCAATCCATTCATCTACGGCGTCGCCAGCGCCTTGTTCCGGGAAGACGTGCGACAGTTCTACCGCCAAGCAAGTGTCAAGCTATCGGACTGTTGCTTCTGAACGCCAACCGCGATGCGCCATATTCATATGCAAATGCCGACTTAACTGTCAATGACCTTGCGTACAATTAAATGCATCAAACGTAGTAATCCTGTTTTGCATGTTACAAACAATATGGTAATATAACGGTGGTTATGCGTTTATCAGTGTTGTCACTTGTGGTGTCTGTTTTGTTTCATGGTACGTGATTTACTTTAGAAATGAGGATATATAATGGAATTGAATAGCTTTTTTTATTTGTGATGTTTTCCACAAAAACTGTATTTTATTATAAGCATATTCAAGGAAATGTATTTCGCGAATGTGTAATTGCTGTGAAATATCAATATCAGTACATTCGTTAAACTAGAATAATGTACACCAATAATGTAACAAACGCGTAACATATATTCGAAATTCTAAGTAAGTCGTAATACTTTAATGGTTTACAACCATAGAACTAACATTCAACCATTTAATATGTTACGTCCGGGAAACACTGCACGCTTCAAATGTATTACATTGATATGCACATTAACTGGGTTGATGGTGTCTTGTCAAATACATGTCTGAAGAGTAATGTTAGGAACGTATGTTAAGAATGATCAACTAGCTTAGTTAATCGCGAATCGATTCGTTGATGTGGAAATATGTTATATGTGGATAGACAAAGTCGGTTTTATAAGGTAGAATATACGCTTATGTTACTGGTTAATGCAATATACTTTGACTGTTACATACTTGTAGAATCTGTTGCACATTGCTGGACCGTCATTTAGCCATAAAGTCACTGAATGGTGTAGACCACATGCTTATGAGACGGGAGCCAGATCGGTGATTTTCAATGTTGAGGGTATGGGTAATGTTGCATTTTGTATTTGTTATATGTACATAGCTGATAGATATTTATCTTGCAACTGACTGTATATAACTAGCTTAACCCAGTTGGGCTCGAATTTTGGCGACTGTCAAGCTCAGCCTCCTCCAGTTTCGCGGTCTGGTATTGCCTATCCGAGTTGTTCTAGCGTCATGTTAAATTATGTTTATAATTTGGTCTATTCACACGATTCTAAGTCGACTTCTTTCCTTTTCCACTAGTTATTCCGAGCATGATTATTTTTTTTCAGGTGAGATTTTCATGTTCGCATGACAAGGCTAAAGTAAATTACTTTTGATAGCACTTACAGTACGAAGGCACGTAACCTCACCTGTTTAATCATCGGTTGTGGTAATTGTAAAAATAATTCCGTTCTCTTTTCTCGCCGGTTGTGCAACAGTTACTATCAGCTGACCAATCGCATTACATACTTTGATGTTCTATTGACCAAATTGATCTAACGAACTAATTACTTTGAGAACGTTACCGTTGGTTAAACTAGGTTAAACAGATGAATTTTTTGATGACGCAACATGCTAGCACACGACATGATCTAAATAATTCATGGGTACGAAAAAGTACCACCATGACGAACATTATGGTGACAAGGATCTTTCTGAACAACACATAACGCTTAGACATCAATTTAGGGGACGTAATTGTGTTGTAAAACGAATGACAATTATTTTTGCACGTGGTGACGAATCCTACCTGTTTTTATTGGCGAGAGCTGGTGTGAATTATTGCTTGCAAAGGTATATTAATGTCGTTTCATATAAACTTGATGTAGAACGAGAAAAAGTGAGAACCAAGCATGTTGTTGGGAAAATTCCTCGTGTTGTTTGTTTTTCGCACCGCAGCGTCCCAACCAGTGGATCCATCAGCAGCCAGATCGATGCTCTTTTGGCCGTTCAGTCCAAGTGAGTGTTCAACATGATACGATACTTAGAAGGTGCGAAACGAAAAACATTAGACATTGTTGTAATGTAACGCAAATAAAACTGAATTGATCGTTATTGGTACTCCAATGCAGCGTAGTAAACTGGATGTTTTTCCCTACTTCCCCTATTTTGAATCAGTATATCACGCCAGCAACCTCGGTGCGGAATCTAGGAGTGATCTTTGATAGTAACTTCAATTTCCGACAACACATATCTCAAACGTGTAGCTGCTCTTTTTTTTTATCATATTTGTGATATTCGCCGTATTCGCCGGTATATGTCATCTTCTGTTGCTAAAACTATTGCAGTAGCGCTTGTTAGCAGCAGACTTGACTATTGCAATTCCCTCCTTTATATCGCTAGCAAGGATATCACAAAACTTCAGCGTGTTCAAAATTGTCTAGCAAGAGTAGTAACAAGATCTCCTCGTTGTTTCGCTCTGTACCACTTTTGAAGTCTTTGCATTGGCTTCCTGTACGATATCGTATAATATTTAAGATCTGTACCGTTACATACCAGGCACTGTCCAGTAAGCAACCATCTTATTTGCATTCATTGCTTACTCCTGTAAGAAGACCTGTCCAGCTTCGGTCATCTAGTTCTGACCTACGTTTTGTTCCTAGAGTCAACACTAACATTGGAACTAGGGCTTTTTCTGTTGCTGCATCAACTCTTTGGAATATGCTCCCTCTTAGTGTTAGATCAGTTGGAAATATTTAAAAAATCCGTCGTCATTTAAAAACGTATCTTTACAACCTTGTTTATCCACCGTAGCTCCCTAGCGCCTTGACGTTGGAGTGAGTGAAGCGTAACCGGTAGTTCCAGTTGACGTTTGACAGTGGTATTTGTAGTAGATTTGCATGTATGTCAATGCAATGCATCCGAAATGAAAGTGAAACTGGATATACAATAGCGACATTTAGCAAACATTTTCAAAGATATTGTTTTTGCTATATATTCATTAGCAGCTAGGTACAATATTCTCTTTCATCTGCAGCTGCGAATCACATCGAAATATTCCTGTGTACATACATTACGATGTCGTGAGGATATCCGTGTTGTCACCTTTTGTGATGCTTAGGGTCTAATACGTGCAATAGCATATTACTTTAGAGCACCAAAAGTACTTTGAGTTTGGTCATACTTAAGTGTGGCAGCTCTATTGGGAGATATCAGACGTCTAACTTCAACGCAGGATATCGTCAGACATGGCCCCACTAAGACAGACCGAGTGGCCTGCATGAATGGTGACCGTTTTGTGAAACCACGTGATCTAATCAGCGATTTGTGTTCAGAGGGGAGACTTTGTCTGAAAAGCCGGCCGTTGGTCGCGTTAGGCGAGTAGCTGCTCTAGAGAGGTTGATTAAGGGTATACCACTAAATTGTTTTTGTGCTCTTCTTGTTTATCTCTCGCAAGGATTGAGGTTCGCCTCGATTCCGTCCCTCGATTTCAATTGTTTTGTTTTCTTTTCCCTCATTAATCTTGCACTCCTCTATCCACCAACTCTCTCAATTCCCTTCTATCTTTAGCTCCCGTTCTCCACTCCTCTCCCAATCGTTCCAGGTCTCTCTTTATACAATCCTCCCATCGCAGTTTATGTCTTCCTCGCCTCCTTTCCCCCTCCACTCTCTGGGCATCTGCTTTCTTTGCGAGCCGTTCTCCTCCCATTCTCTCCACATGCCCAGCCCACTTCAGTCGACTCCTCACCAGCTTCTTCCTAATGCTTTCTTTTACTCCAACCTCCTCCTCCTTGAACGCAGCATAACTTTTGTTGGCTGGTGTCGTTGACGAGCGGGTCGCTCAAGGGAAGGACTATTGTTCCAACATGAAATTATCAGTTGTGCAGCAGCTCCTATCCGTGTTAATGTACGCAGTGTCAATCCCTGTTCATTTTATTTATCATAGTTTAGTTTCAAAGTATCTAAGATGCAATAAATTGCAAAGTGACAAGGAGAGACGTAGACTCATTTTCAAGTATTTAATACACAGTATTCACAACGGTGACAGAGCAATATTGCACAATACCATCAGGACTATATAGAAGTACATTTACCAATAAAAACAGCTGAATAATTAAGAGATTTTTCATTGCCACATTTATGAATAACTTCCAGCAGATTTTTAAAACAACACACTTGTTGATGTTTGAAACTGAACAATGTACGTGATAGTAAGTCGTACGTGGTTCATATGTTACCTGGAATCTCCCTATGATATAATTTTAAAGCTGTCTTTGTTCATCCGTTACCAGGAATAACCCCACGTGCCTGATATTAAAGGGAATCAAAAGGCAATTGTATGGGCCTATTAACATAAACGAGTTAATACAATCTAGCCATTTGCAAATACAGTCAATATCACGCCTGTGGTTTACGCAGAATGTATTTACAAATTAGGAGATTCTACTGAAATTGTAATAAAGTGAATGCTGGTGCGACCGATCAGTGGTTCGGTTCAGGTATCAACGTGCTGAAACTTGGGCAATTTCGTTCATTCTACGTTGGCTGTATCTTTCGAAAGAGACAATATAGGCAGTTCGTCCGTTCTATCTTGTGTTTTTGCCAGGCGAAGTAAACGATCCAACGCAGACAAATGGAAAAACAAAACTTACGTCGACTCCGTGAGCTGAAATATAATTTTGATAAATTCACATTGACAAAATGCATCCTGCCAATTAATAGAAGAAGGCGAAGAAGACGTTTATTCAGGTAAACTGCTGGCATAACATTCTTCATTATGGTTGCTAATGATTAGTTTTTTTATTAACTCTTTTAGATACATAGGCTCCACAATGCCTTTTTCCCTTTATAGATACCTTGTTCACTCCGCCACCCGGAGTCACCCTTTTACGCCAGGGTTGGCATAGATCATACAAATAAACAAAATCAGTAAGTAACAATCGGTAAGACGATATATAATATAGCAAATTAAGACTGTTGCCAGTTACTGTTAAGTAATAATTACTTTAACAGCTCGCCGCCATCCCCAATATAACTATAATAAACAATGCATTGATTACACGTATAGCGTGTTGGTTAAGCTGCTATAATTAATATGCATAATATATGTACATAATAAACATATGCGTAAAATGTAATAAGAGTAATATTAAACCATTAATGTAATAAGAGTAATATTAAACCATAGATGTAATAAGAGTAATATTAAACCATAAATGTAATAAGAGTAATATTAAACCATAAATGTAATAAGAGTAATATTAAACCATAAATGTAATAAGAGTAATATTAAACCATAAATGTTTGCTTAAGTAGCGTAGAAAAAACATGAAAACAATTATGGTGATGCCCATCTCCAGCAATGTTATCATACGTTAACAGAATAACATCAAGTTATTCACATGTCAGATGATTTAGGATTGATTAAGAGTATGTTGGAACATCATACACTCTTACAACATTTGCTTTTAATGATAATATAGAACCATTTTATTTTATTTTATTTTGTATTACAGGCGACATTTTATTCCAGATCACCGGATCATTACATTTATTGGTAAGTGTGTGAAAAATAAGTTCGATAAATAAGTTGTAATTCCGTCTGGATTGTGTAACCAACCAGCGCCATAGCTACATCCGGTTTAGGATGTCAGCCTCCGCAATAAGTGCCAATAGCGGCTATTTACTATTTGCATTTTGACTTACAATATATGTGCGTACACGCAGGCGCTACAACAGTTGCGACAATTTTCTCGGACTTATTAAACAAAATATGGTGGACAGTATACCATCACCATAGTTAGTGTTGTGTTAAGAATACCATAGCACAAATGAAAGGACAACACATTTGATTTAATACGTCTCACTAACAAATGTGTGTTCAGTTATATATTCACGTAAATTAAGATCCAAACATAAGGAGTTAGTTTTCAATTCAATGTTCAAAAGTTGACAATTGTGGATGACTATAAAATTATTCGTCGAATAATTTGACACACACGTACACGCACACTCACACACTCCACACAAAAGTACACGCACGCATGATTTGACAACATTGCGGTACAAAGCAACACATGCCTTGTGTCTTGTTAACTAGGAAGCGATTGGCTTATCTATAATATATCAACTATACGTCAGAGCGTAGCCAGCCCTCATTCGGATTGTGTTTTTAAACATATTCACACTGCAAAAACGTAAACAATGTGTCTGCGTCATAATGCGAATCATTAATCAATCGATCACAACCAGGCCGTCGCCGCTGTAGTGTTGTTTAGAGTTGTTTTGCGATTGGTTCAGTCAGGATCACCGATTCTACAAACAGAAGACACACCATAACTGACTAATCAGACATTGTTTATGTTTTCATATTTAGCAATATATATTAATGTCTGTCTTATTCCTTATTTTAGTTACCACGTCCCGCTGACCGCGGTGTGTAACTAAGGCGTTGTCTAAACGAGCCTTTTACCATTCATTTTCTTAGGGCGTCCTCGGATTGGGCCACCCCAAATGATGGATACCTGCTCGCACGTGAAGGACCTCACACCTTCGACGTTTAAACACAACGCGACCAACACCTCAGTGCCTCTGATGTCTGAGGATTCGAATATCTGCCAGCGACATGGTACACCGTCGCCACGAGATTTTGAAATACGATTTAACTTGCGCAGTGGTTAAGATAAATAATATGTATATACATATATATATATATATATATACTTTATATATATATATATATACTTTATATATATATATATATAAACATGCAAACAATTTATAAGTTGTGTAAATTATAGTACATTAATTCCAATAGATGGCGATATATTAGATAAAACATATATTAATATAAATATTGTACTCTCATAATAAATACGTAAAACACGGTGTAAGACGGATATACGAACATGTACAAGATAATTATAAAAAATAAATTAATTTACCAAAACAAAATGAATTAATCGGAGTTTTGGTGCCTATGTATAGGCAAGATTGTGTGTTCATCTCGCTTGGAAGTGCATTCCAAATTCGCGGAGCATTAAGCACAAACGTTGTGTCACCGTATCGGCTGCGAGATGGCGGCACATACAAATCATTGTTTGTAGCCGAATGCAACACTCGAGTAGCTCGTTGTTCGTGGAGTAGGTCGGTGGTGTAAGCTGGCGCCAGTCTGTGTCGAGAACGACGACACGTCAGTACTAGATCTGCGTAATGAATGCGTTGCTTCACAGAAAGCCAGGAAGATCGAAGATCCAAACCTATCGCGGCAATTAACGTATTGCCTACAAGATGATTTCATACATAGCTGCAGTTTCAGCTATAATTTTGACGCGGTGCGAAATTCCTGTTTCGGGCAGTGTTTCATGGCGTTCCACCGTGCTATGCCTGAATGATTTTCCACGAACTATATTTGTGTTGATTCTTTCTTAACGGCGATTAAGGTAAACAAAGCTAAGGTATCCTCTGTCCTGGTAAGTTAAAACACTGTTTCTCTACATGACATTCACAATACATCGTCTGTACAATTTAAACTTGTACGTTGAGAAATGGTGTATGCAAATATATTATAAACGTCTTCTTTTTTAAATAGGAGAGTATTCACTAACTTCTGACTAATATCTCAAGTCAGAAGTCAGTTGAAGTATTGCAGTGTTATCTGGAATCCCTGGCAACATATGTTTATTGACAAAATCGAACGAGTTAAAAAAATCATTAAATATCTATGTTACAAATCCAAAATGCAGTACTCCTCTGACAGTTATCCTGAACTTTGCCAACATTTTAGACTACCTTCCCTTCAACATCGTAGGCAAGTTGTACAAATCTTTGTACACCGTGTGTGCACTCCAAACTAGGCTGGTCCTATCTGGTAGGGGACATCCGATTTCACTGTCCATCACGATCTCTACGAAACTACACTCCTTTTAGAGTTTCCAATAGCAGAATCAACATTTAAAAACACTCTGTTTTAAATATATGTATGACTACTCTCAATACATTGTATTTAAGTGATCCATCTTGTGATATATTTTCAGGAGGTGAAATCTTTATATCGTCAATTCAAAAAACATTTCTATGTATAACCGATGTTTGCCTGGTATATTTGATGTTGATATTGTGTGGTTTCTATGTCATTATTATTTATATTGTTTTAATTGCTCTATTATCGTTTTATTATTTATATGTGCTGTTTCAGTTACCAGTCATGTTACTGTGTCCACTGGACCTGTGGGAATCTGAATAAATACAATACAATACTAATGGGTGCCATTCTACCTGTACTTATGTACATTTGTCTGAAAAGCCGGCCGTTGGTCGCGTTAGGCGAGTTGCTGCTCTAGAGAGGTTGATTATGGCTCTTCTTGTTTACCTGTCGCAAGGGTTGCCAGCCCTTATTCGGATTGTGGTTTTGAACATATTCACACTGCAAAAACGTAAACAATGTGTCTGCTTCATAGTTGTGCTTACCAAACGTTAAACCTCCAAAGAAATGATTCCCGCAGTCTGTCAATTGTATCACGTGGCAGGAAGCAGTCAGATAATCTGAAACCAGTGAAAATTAAATTGTGCAGTTTAAATCCGCATGTGTACATGACATTCCGTATTAGTTTAAAGCAAAGGTAAGTTCTTATAAGGCGCAGCATCCAGTCACTGTGGCTGCTAAAATCGCTTTACTTTTTATTGCCTGGCAGACCCGTTCAATAGAACATATCTCGACCTCTATGGGAAGCATTCAGCCACGCTGCAATAAACAGGCGAAGACTATTTGTATACAAATCTTCATCACTATTTACAGCCAGGCACTATATGGTGATATTGAAGCTTTGAGGACGACGGCATCATTCGTGAGGGCGACAGGCGGTCCTGTCTAAGTGAACGACGAAGAAAGAAGAACAATCAGGTATGAATGAACGTTTATTCAACAACAACAACAACAACAACAACAACAACAACAACAACAACAACATAATACATGCACAGTCTGGTTTGCTGCTGCTGCTGCTGAAAGGACATGGCTGAAGTCATAGACTTATGTGTTGCTATGCCCTACTCGAACTAAAAAACTGAATAAATACAACAGGAATTATAAATAAATTACAAAATAATATTCACAACTCATATATAAACTTTTTACCATAGAGCTTGTGTTACTATTACATAGGTTTAACAAAACTTCACCTTCAATTAACAATTCACAAATATGTAAAAAGTAATGACAACTTGATTGCTTTTTTAAATTGTGTTAAACTTGGAAGCTGAGTCAGTTTGTTTGGTAAATTGTTTCACGTTTTTATACCCTTGACGGTGATTGACAGCAGTCGGAGGGTGGTGTTTGTCTTTTTAACAAGAACAATTTGCTTTGTCTGGTATCATGTATGTGTATAGCTGCGGTTGGTTCAAATAATGCTCGAACACGACCATTTAAAGAATGGTTGTTTGCTTTATAAAGTATGATCATAGTCTTGTATTTAACTAAATCATGAAATTTAAGCATGTTTGAGAGATGGAAAAATACAGATGTATGATCATGGTAATTAAGGTTATAAATAATCCATATAGCTTTTTGCTGTAACATAAATAGTTTTCTGAGTCTAGATTGATATGTATTTCCCCAGATCTCACAGCAATATGACATATGTGGTTCAACAAGTGAATTATATAATGTGTGAAACGTTTGACAATCAAGAACATGCCTAGTTTTATACAAAACTGCTATGCTTTTTGATACTTTTGATTCAACCATTTTTATGTGTTCTCTCCATGTTACGTTTTCGTCAATGGTTACTCCAAGGAATTTTGTATATGGTACCTGCTCAATGTTTGTCCCATTCAAAACTATATTCACATCTGTTCTAGGTTGTTTTTTATTGTTAAAGATTATAAAATGTGTTTTGTTCACATTAAGCGATAATTTGTTCGCGCGGAACCACAGGTCTAGTTTTTTAGTTCGTTGTTAATAACAGTGCTTACTTCATCTGTGTTACTAGCGGAATAAAAAATGTTTGTATCATCAGCAAACAAAATAATATCAAGCAATTTTGAGACTTCACACATGTCATTTATGTACAGAATAAATAATAACGGGCCAAGGATTGAACCTTGCGGGAATCCACACTTGAATTCCTTTTGTCTGAGTTACTGTTGTTATAGCATTCATATTGTCTACGGTTGGGTAAGTAGCTTTTTATCCAGTCCAGAGCCAGACCCCTTATTCCGTAGCATTGCAATTTACTTAGCAGTATGTTGTGGTCAACAGTGTCAAAGGCTTTTTTTAGGTCGATAAAGACCCCAATCGCGCTTTGGCATTTATCCATTGCGGAAGTAATCTTTTCTACAAATTCTGTTAAAGCTAGTGAAGTTGAGTGATTACTTCTGAAGCCATACTGCCCATCTGTCAATATGTGTTGTGTTTCAATGAAAGACCTTAGCCTTTTGTTGAATATTTTTTCAAGTATTTTTGAAAATTGGGATAAGAGAGATATAGGTCTATAATTAGAAAATTGAAAACGATCTCCTAACTTAAATATAGGAATTACTTTTGCTAATTTCATATCATTTGGAAATGATCCGCTGATCAAAGAGCTGTTAAAAATGTGGGTTAGCGGTTGTACAATTTGCTTTATTACATGCTTAACTGTTTTCATGCTGATTTCATCGTGTCCGTGTGAAGTTTTACTTTTGCACCCAGACACAATTTCGAGTATTTCTTGCTCAGTAACGGGGGACATATACATTGATTGTGATACAGTACGTTTTACAAAGTCGGTTGGCTTTGTTCCCGGGCAGGGTTCTATGAGGTTGGATATTTTAGTACCTATATCGACGAAGAAATCATTAAATTGATTAGCTACTTCTTCATTTTCTAATACTACTAGGTTTTCACCAACATGAAACTTGTTCAAATATGTGGTATCAGATTTTCGTTTACCTATTATGCTGTTAAGAGTTTTCCAAGTTGCTCTTATATTAGTCTTACAATCGTCGAGTTTTTTTCTGTAATATTTTTTCTTTTCTAGACGTAATAATTTTGTTAACTTATTTTTTTAATTTTTGTAGCGGATTTCTGCTAATTCTGTCCTATTCTTTAGAAACACTAAGTACATGTTATTCTTCTTTATGCAAGCGTTTTTTAGCCCTCTTGATAACCAAGGTTTATCATTCTTTTTTGTATTTCCTGAATACGTTGTAATTTTTACAGGACAGGCAACGTTATAAGTATTACTTAGTATTTACATAAAGCGCGAGAACGCTAAATCAAGGTTTGACTCGTTCATTACAGTGTCCCAGTTTGCATAATTTAAATCGTGCTTAAATTTGTTTAATGAGTCCTCATCTAACGTTCTGTTATATTTATATGTTGGATCATCGTTAATAACCGCATAAGTGCTGTTGTCACACAGGACGAAAATTGGCATATGGTCTGTAGCATCGCTTAAAACAATGCCGCACATTTTGTTTCTACACAATTCAGAACAGAAAATTTTATCTATTATACTAGCAGTCGTGCTTGTTATTCGTGTGGGCCTGGTGATCAAGGAATATAATCCAGAGCTGAACATTTGATCAATGAAGTATTTTGATTCAGCTTGCTCTTCGCAGTGCAATAGGTCTATATAGTAATCACCACATATATACACAATTTTGCTGGTGAGATTTCCCAGTATGAATGAGAGATTGTCATTAAATTTGCTGATGCTGGTATTCGGTGCTCTATACATACAACCGACATTGATTTTTTCGTGTTTACTAATTTGTATCTCAATAAAGATGCTTTCAAAACAGTCATCAACAGCATACGATATATTCCTTAAACAAATATCAGAAGACTGGCAATTGTTAAGTACAGATTCACACACATATATGGCAACGCCGCCACCTTGTTTTTTTTTGGAATTACAGTACAGTTTGTAACCCGAAAATACGACATCGTTACAGTTTACGTCACTTCCGTCCCAACTGTTTTCTTTAAGCCACGTTTCTGATAAAGCAATTATATGAAATTTATACTCCATGCTTTGGATAGTATCTTTAATCTTGGGTAAGTTAGCTTTTAAACTCCGAGCATTAAAGTGTATCATACTCAGTTTGATTGGCTGGTTTTTGCCAACACTACTAAAGTTTGTTGAAAATTGTGCTGGGGTGTAGTATTTACATTGCGTGGGCAAATCGTTATACAACAAACAATCAGTATCAATATCGTGTTCGTAACAGTGTTCATTATAATCAAACGGTGTATCATACGGAGGCGTTAACTCGTCATTTTTTTGTGTAGTTGACGCCATGGTTAAGTCATCACAAAAACGTTTGCCAGGATAGTCAACAGGTACTTGGTTGTTTAACCACGGTTTGCGACATCATGTCGCTCTCTTACCACCAGTTTGGCAAATTACAAATATGCGACTTTGCCCTCTTCCCTGGCCTTCATCTTTTTTGGTAGCAGTTCTTTCCGCCTCGCCATCACCCTCTGCGAATAGTCCTCGTTCACGTATAGGCCACGAGGCCATTTCTTCTTCGCCGCCTGCAGTACCAGCTTGCGGTCCTTGGACGACTCGAACTTGACCACGATGGTCCGGGCTCTCGTCCCCGTGCCGCCAGTTCGGTGCGCGCACTTGAGCTTCGGGGAGTTCTAGGGCTGTTGTCATAGCCCTGCGCACGCTCTTCTCCGCCTCCTGCTCCCACGTCTCGCCGTCGACCTCAGCAACGCCGTCGAAACGTAGATTACAGCGTCTTGACTGGTTTTCTTGGTAGTCGATCGCATGCTCGACTTTCTTGATCTTTTCTTCAAATTCGATCATCTTCTTCGACAGATCGTCAATGTTTTCCTTCGACTGCTTCTCTTTGATCTCCTCGACTTGGGTTTGCGTGTATTGCAGGCTGACTCGGAGTTCGGTCAGCGCGATGGTTGTCTCACGCATAAAGCAGTCCACAAACAATGGCTTACCGTTAAGGCACTTGAGTGGACACCACTTCAGCGGCTATTGTTCGTCGTCAATGTGTCCAGGTGAATGCTATGATTCCGTGTCAGCGAAGGTGAAATTTCCGCGCCGTACTGTTCAGATGCTCATTCGTACAGCTGAATATATATATATATATATATATATATATATACTCCTAACAGCAGCACACGCAGCCCATATAAGCATAAGGCGCCGCCCTAGGCATACCGCTGGTTTTAGGCAGACGAAAGCCGATCTGCTTAAATTGTTGACCCCTGGTCGCGTGGATAATACCTATTATTTTAAAAATTCGAACTGCTTATATAGTATAAGTATAGTATAACCATTCATATAATGAATGAGATCAATAATAATTACTTGTACCCAAAACACAAAAGTTTGGTGATTTTAAAAGTACTGTTCTTTGAGGTTGTATATCCTATCTTTTATAATGGAGAGGTCTGCCTTTGTTGCATTTATAATGAGTTCTATACAAAATGTTACACACACACACACACATATATATATATATATATATATATATACTAGTTATTCGCTTATTTCAGTGTATGTATG
>JAHLWY010006341.1:0-21774 GCA_020002185.1 Paraescarpia echinospica | reverse complement strand
TACTTTATGGTCCCAATGTTTGACAGGAGTTGAAGTTTTAAGCGCCTTCAGTGCTGTAGAGACCAGATACAGTACAGTGAAACTTCATTTTATGGTCGCAGTGATTGACAGGTGTTGAAGTGTTAAATGCTTTCAATGGCCTACAGACCAGATACAGAAAAGTCAAAACTCACTATATGGTCCCAATGTTTGCCAGGGGTTGAAGTGTTAAGTGCTTTCAATGTCCTACAGATCAGATACAGTACAGTGAAACCTCACTTTATGTTCCCAATGTTTTATAGTAGTTGAAGTGTTAAGTGCTTTTAGTGCTCTACAGACCAGATACAGTACAGTCAAACCTCACTTTATGATACCAATGTTTGACAGGAATTGAAGTGCTAAATACTTTCAGTGCTCTACAGAGCAGATACAGTACAGTGAAACCTCACTTTTTGGTCCCAATGTTTGCCAGGTTTTGAAGTGTTAAGCACTTTCAATGCCCTAGAGACCAGATACAGTACAGATAAACCTGACTTTATGGTCGCAATGATTGCCAGTGGTTGAAGTGTTAAGCGCTTTTAATGACCTAGACACCAAATACAGTACAGTCAAACCTCATTTTATGGACCTAATGTTTGCCAGGGGTTGAAATGTTAATTGCTTTCAATGCCCTACAGACCAGATACAGTACAGTGAAGCTTCACTTTATGGTCGCCATGTTTGTCATGGGTTGAATTGTTAAGTGTTTTCAATGCCATACAGACCAGATACAGTACAGTCAAACCTCACTTTATGGTCCCAATGTTTGACAGGAGTTGAAATGTTACGCGCTTTCAGTGCTCTACAGACCAGATACAGTACAGACAAACCTCACTTTATGATCCCAATGTTTAACAGGATTTGAAGTAATAAGTACTTTCAGTGCTCTAGAGAGCAGATACAGTACAGTGAAATCTCACTTTATGGTCCTAATGTTTTCCAGAGGTTGAAGTGTTAAGCGCTTTCAATGCTATACAGACCAGATACAGTACAGTCAAACCTCACTTTATGGTCCCAATGTTTGAGAGGAGTTGAAGTTTTAAGCACCTTCAGTGCTCTAGAGACCAGATACTGTACAGTCAAACCTCACTTAATGGTCCCGATGTTTGACAGCAGTTCAAGTGTTAAGTGATTCCAATGCCCTTCAAACCAGATACAGTAGAATCAAAGCTCACTTTATGGTCTTAATGTTTGCCAGGGGTTGAAGTGTTAAGTGCTTTCAATGCCCTACATATCAGATACAGTACAGTGAAACCTCACTTTATGTTCCCAATGTTTTACAGTAGTTGAAGTGTTAAGCGCTTTCAGTGCTCTACAGACCAGATACAGTACAGTCAAACCTCACTTTATGATATCAATGTTTGACAGGAGTTGAAGTGCTAAATACTTTCAGTGCTCTACAGAGCAGATACAGTACAGTGAAACCTCACTTTTTGGTCCCAATGTTTGCCAGGTTTTGAAGTGTTAAGCACTTTCAATGCCCTAGAGACCAGATACAGTACAGATAAACCTGACTTTATGGTCGCAATGATTGCCAGTGGTTGAAGTGTTAAGCGCTTTTAATGACCTAGACACCAAATACAGTACAGTCAAACCTCATTTTATGGACCTAATGTTTGCCAGGGGTTGAATTGTTAAGTGCTTTCAATGCCCTACAGACCAGATACAGTACAGTGAAGCTTCACTTTATGGTCGCAATGTTTGTCATGGGTTGAATTGTTAAGTGTTTTCAATGCCATACAGACCAGATACAGTACAGTCAAACCTCACTTTATGGTCCCAATGTTTGACAGGAGTTGAAATGTTACGCACTTTCAGTGCTCTGCAGACCAGATACAGTACAGACAAACCTCACTTTATGATCCCAATGTTTAACAGGAGTTGAAGTGATAAGTACTTTCAGTGCTCTAGAGAGCAGATACAGTACAGTGTAATCTCACTTTATGGTCCTAATGTTTTCCAGAGGTTGAAGTATTAAGCGCTTTCAATGCTCTACAGACCAGATACAGTACAGTCAAACCTCACTTTATGGTCCCAATGTTTGAGAGGAGTTGAAGTTTTAAGCACCTTCAGTGCTCTAGAGACCAGATACTGTACAGTCAAACCTCACTTAATGGTCCCGATGTTTGACAGCAGTTGAAGTGTTAAGTGATTTCAATGCCCTACAAACCAGATACAGTAGAATCAAACCTCAATTTATGGTCTTAATGTTTGCCAGGTGTTGATGTGTTTCATGCTTTCAATGCCCTACAGACCAGATACAGAAAATTCAAACCTCACTTTATGGTCCCAATGTTTGCCAGGGTTTGAAGTGTTAAGTGCTTTCAATGCCCTACAAACCAGATACAGTAAAGTCAAACCTCACTTTATGCTCGCAATGTTTGTCTAGGGTTGAAGTGTTAAGTGCTTCCAATGCCCCAAAAACCAGATAAAATGCAATCAAACCTCTCTTTGTGGTCACAATGTTTGCCAGGAGTTGTCGTATTAAGCGCTTTCAATGCGCTAGATACCTGATACAGTAGAGTCAAACCTCATTTTATGAACGCAATGTTTGCCACGTGTTGAAGTGTTAAGTGCTTTCAATGCCCTACAGATCAGATACAGTACAGTGAAACCTCACTTTATGTTCCCAATGTTTTACAGTAGTTGAAGTGTTAAGCGCTTTCAGTGCTCTACAGACCAGATACAGTACAGTCAAACCTCACTTTATGATACCAATGTTTGACAGGAGTTGAAGTGCTAAATACTTTCAGTGCTCTACAGAGCAGATACAGTACAGTGAAACTTCACTTTTTGGTCCCAACGTTTGCCAGGTTTTGAAGTGTTAAGCACTTTCAATGCCCTAGAGACCAGATACAGTACAGATAAACCTGACTTTATGGTCGCAATGATTGCCAGTGGTTGAAGTGTTAAGCGCTTATAATGACTTAGACACCAGATACAGTACAGTCAAACCTCATTTTATGGACCTAATGTTTGCCAGGGGTTGAAGTGTTAAGCGCTTTCAATGCCCTACAGACCAGATGCAGTACAGTCAATCCTCAATTTATGGTCCCAATGTTTGCCAGGGGTTGAACTGTTAAGCGGTTTCAATGCCCTACAGACCAGATACAGTACAATAAAACTTTACTTTATGGTCCCAATGTTTGACAGGAGTTGAAGTTTTAAGCGCCTTCAGTGCTGTAGAGACCAGATACAGTACAGTGAAACTTCATTTTATGGTCGCAGTGATTGACAGGTGTTGAAGTGTTAAGTGCTTTCAATGGCCTACAGACCAGATACATAAAAGTCAAAACTCACTATATGGTCCCAATGTTTGCCAGGGGTTGAAGTGTTAAGTGCTTTCAATGCCCTACAGATCAGATACAGTACAGTGAAACCTCACTTTATGTTCCCAATGTTTATAGTAGTTGAAGTGTTAAGCGCTTTTAGTGCTCTACAGACCAGATACAGTACAGTCAAACCTCACTTTATGATACCAATGTTTGACAGGAATTGAAGTGCTAAATACTTTCAGTGCTCTACAGAGCAGATACAGTACAGTGAAACCTCACTTTTTGGTCCCAATGTTTGCCAGGTTTTGAAGTGTTAAGCACTTTCAATGCCCTAGAGACCAGATACAGTACAGATAAACCTGACTTTATGGTCGCAATGATTGCCAGTGGTTGAAATGTTAAGCGCTTTTAATGACCTAGACACCAAATACAGTACAATCAAACCTCATTTTATGGACCTAATGTTTGCCAGGGGTTGAAATGTTAATTGCTTTCAATGCCCTACAGACCAGATACAGTACAGTGAAGCTTCACTTTATGGTCGCCATGTTTGTCATGGGTTGAATTGTTAAGTGTTTTCAATGCCATACAGACCAGATACAGTACAGTCAAACCTCACTTTATGGTCCCAATGTTTGACAGGAGTTGAAATGTTACGCGCTTTCAGTGCTCTACAGACCAGATACAGTACAGACAAACCTCACTTTATGATCCCAATGTTTAACAGGAGTTGAAGTGATAAGTACTTTCAGTGCTCTAGAGAGCAGATACAGTACAGTGAAATCTCACTTTATGGTCCTAATGTTTTCCAGAGGTTGAAGTGTTAAGCGCTTTCAATGCTCTACAGACCAGATACAGTACAGTCAAACCTCACTTTATGGTCCCAATGTTTGAGAGGAGTTGAAGTTTTAAGCACCTTCAGTGCTCTAGAGACCAGATACTGTACAGTCAAACCTCACTTAATGGTCCCGATGTTTGACAGCAGTTCAAGTGTTAAGTGATTTCAATGCCCTTCAAACCAGATACAGTAGAATCAAACCTCACTTTATGGTCTTAATGTTTGCCAGGGGTTGAAGTGTTAAGTGCTTTCAATGCCCTACATATCAGATACAGTACAGTGAAACCTCACTTTATGTTCCCAATGTTTTACAGTAGTTGAAGTGTTAAGCGCTTTCAGTGCTCTACAGACCAGATACAGTACAGTCAAACCTCACTTTATGATACCAATGTTTGACAGGAGTTGAAGTGCTAAATACTTTCAGTGCTCTACAGAGCAGATACAGTACAGTGAAACCTCACTTTTTGGTCCCAATGTTTCCCAGGTTTTGAAGTGTTAAGCACTTTCAATGCCCTAGAGACCAGATACAGTACAGATAAACCTGACTTTATGGTCGCAATGATTGCCAGTGGTTGAAGTGTTAAGCGCTTTTAATGACCTAGACACCAAATACAGTACAGTCAAACCTCATTTTATGGACCTAATGTTTGCCAGGGGTTGAATTGTTAAGTGCTTTCAATGCCCTACAGACCAGATACAGTACAGTGAAGCTTCACTTTATGGTCGCAATGTTTGTCATGGGTTGAATTGTTAAGTGTTTTCAATGCCATACAGACCAGATACAGTACAGTCAAACCTCACTTTATGGTCCCAATGTTTGACAGGAGTTGAAATGTTACGCACTTTCAGTGCTCTGCAGACCAGATACAGTACAGACAAACCTCACTTTATGATCCCAATGTTTAACAGGAGTTGAAGTGATAAGTACTTTCAGTGCTCTACAGAGCAGATACAGTACAGTGAAATCTCACTTTATGGTCCTAATGTTTTCCAGAGGTTGAAGTGTTAAGCGCTTTCAATGCTCTACAGACCAGATACAGTACAGTCAAACCTCACTTTATGGTCCCAATGTTTGAGAGGAGTTGAAGTTTTAAGCACCTTCAGTGCTCTAGAGATCAGATACTGTACAGTCAAACCTCACTTTATGGTCTTAATGTTTGCCAGGTGTTGATGTGTTTCATGCTTTCAATGCCCTACAGACCAGATACAGAAAATTCAAACCTCACTTTATGGTCCCAATGTTTGCCAGGGTTTGAAGTGTTAAGTGCTTTCAATGCCCTACAAACCAGATACAGTAAAGTCAAACCTCACTTTATGCTCGCAATGTTTGTCTAGGGTTGAAGTGTTAAGTGCTTCCAATGCCCCAAAAACCAGATAAAATGCAATCAAACCTCTCTTTGTGGTCACAATGTTTGCCAGGAGTTGTCGTATTAAGCGCTTTCAATGCGCTAGATACCTGATACAGTAGAGTCAAACCTCATTTTATGAACGCAATGTTTGCCACGTGTTGAAGTGTTAAGTGCTTTCAATGCCCTACAGATCAGATACAGTACAGTGAAACCTCAATTTATGTTCCCAATGTTTTACAGTAGTTGAAGTGTTAAGCGCTTTCAGTGCTCTACAGACCAGATACAGTACAGTCAAACCTCACTTTATGATACCAATGTTTGACAGGAGTTGAAGTGCTTAAATACTTTCAGTGCTCTACAGAGCAGATACAGTACAGTGAAACCTCACTTTTTGGTCCCAATGTTTGCCAGGTTTTGAAGTGTTAAGCACTTTCAATGCCCTAGAGACCAGATACAGTACAGATAAACCTGATTTTATGGTCGCAATGATTGCCAGTGGTTGAAGTGTTAAGCGCTTTTAATGACCTAGACACCAAATACAGTACAATCAAACCTCATTTTATGGACCTAATGTTTGCCAGGGGTTGAAATGTTAATTGCTTTCAATGCCCTACAGACCAGATACAGTACAGTGAAGCTTCACTTTATGGTCGCCATGTTTGTCATGGGTTGAATTGTTAAGTGTTTTCAATGCCATACAGACCAGATACAGTACAGTCAAACCTCACTTTATGGTCCCAATGTTTGACAGGAGTTGAAATGTTACGCGCTTTCAGTGCTCTACAGACCAGATACAGTACAGACAAACCTCACTTTATGATCCCAATGTTTAACAGGAGTTGAAGTGATAAGTACTTTCAGTGCTCTAGAGAGCAGATACAGTACAGTGAAATCTCACTTTATGGTCCTAATGTTTTCCAGAGGTTGAAGTGTTAAGCGCTTTCAATGCTATACAGACCAGATACAGTACAGTCAAACCTCACTTTATGGTCCCAATGTTTGAGAGGAGTTGAAGTTTTAAGCACCTTCAGTGCTCTAGAGACCAGATACTGTACAGTCAAACCTCACTTAATGGTCCCGATGTTTGACAGCAGTTCAAGTGTTAAGTGATTTCAATACCCTTCAAACCAGATACAGTAGAATCAAAGCTCACTTTATGGTCTTAATGTTTGCCAGGGGTTGAAGTGTTAAGTGCTTTCAATGCCCTACATATCAGATACAGTACAGTGAAACCTCACTTTATGTTCCCAATGTTTTACAGTAGTTGAAGTGTTAAGCGCTTTCAGTGCTCTACAGACCAGATACAGTACAGTCAAACCTCACTTTATGATATCAATGTTTGACAGGAGTTGAAGTGCTAAATACTTTCAGTGCTCTACAGAGCAGATACAGTACAGTGAAACCTCACTTTTTGGTCCCAATGTTTGCCAGGTTTTGAAGTGTTAAGCACTTTCAATGCCCTAGAGACCAGATACAGAACAGATAAACCTGACTTTATGGTCGCAATGATTGTCAGTGGTTGAAGTGTTAAGCGCTTTTAATGACCTAGACACCAAATACAGTACAGTCAAACCTCATTTTATGGACCTAATGTTTGCCAGGGGTTGAATTGTTAAGTGCTTTCAATGCCCTACAGACCAGATACAGTACAGTGAAGCTTCACTTTATGGTCGCAATGTTTGTCATGGGTTGAATTGTTAAGTGTTTTCAATGCCATACAGACCAGATACAGTACAGTCAAACCTCACTTTATGGTCCCAATGTTTGACAGGAGTTGAAATGTTACGCACTTTCAGTGCTCTGCAGACCAGATACAGTACAGACAAACCTCACTTTATGATCCCAATGTTTAACAGGAGTTGAAGTGATAAGTACTTTCAGTGCTCTAGAGAGCAGATACAGTACAGTGAAATCTCACTTTATGGTCCTAATGTTTTCCAGAGGTTGAAGTGTTAAGCGCTTTCAATGCTCTACAGACCAGATACAGTACAGTCAAACCTCACTTTATGGTCCCAATGTTTGAGAGGAGTTGAAGTTTTAAGCACCTTCAGTGCTCTAGAGACCAGATACTGTACAGTCAAACCTCACTTAATGGTCCCGATGTTTGACAGCAGTTCAAGTGTTAAGTGATTTCAATGCCCTTCAAACCAGATACAGTAGAATCAAACCTCACTTTATGGTCTTAATGTTTGCCAGGGGTTGAAGTGTTAAGTGCTTTCAATGCCCTACATATCAGATACAGTACAGTAAAACCTCACTTTATGTTCCCAATGTTTTACAGTAGTTGAATTGTTAAGCGCTTTCAGTGCTCTACAGACCAGATACAGTACAGTCAAACCTCACTTTATGATACCAATGTTTGACAGGAGTTGAAGTGCTAAATACTTTCAGTGCTCTACAGAGCAGATACAGTACAGTGAAACCTCACTTTTTGGTCCCAATGTTTGCCAGGTTTTGAAGTGTTAAGCACTTTCAATGCCCTAGAGACCAGATACAGTACAGATAAACCTGACTTTATGGTCGCAATGATTGCCAGTGGTTGAAGTGTTAAGCGCTTTTAATGACCTAGACACCAAATACAGTACAGTCGAACCTCATTTTATGGACCTAATGTTTGCCAGGGGTTGAATTGTTATGTGCTTTCAAAGCCCTACAGACCAGATACAGTACAGTGAAGCTTCACTTTATGGTCGCAATGTTTGTCATGGGTTGAATTGTTAAGTGTTTTCAATGCCATACAGACCAGATACAGTACAGTCAAACCTCACTTTATGGTCCCAATGTTTGACAGGAGTTGAAATGTTACGCACTTTCAGTGCTCTGCAGACCAGATACAGTACAGACAAACCTCACTTTATGATCCCAATGTTTAACAGGAGTTGAAGTGATAAGTACTTTCAGTGCTCTAGAGAGCAGATACAGTACAGTGTAATCTCACTTTATGGTCCTAATGTTTTCCAGAGGTTGAAGTATTAAGCGCTTTCAATGCTCTACAGACCAGATACAGTACAGTCAAACCTCACTTTATGGTCCCAATGTTTGAGAGGAGTTGAAGTTTTAAGCACCTTCAGTGCTCTAGAGACCAGATACTGTACAGTCAAACCTCACTTAATGGTCTTAATGTTTGCCAGGTGTTGATGTGTTTCATGCTTTCAATGCCCTACAGACCAGGTACAGAAAATTCAAACCTCACTTTATGGTCCCAATGTTTGCCAGGGTTTGAAGTGTTAAGTGCTTTCAATGCCCTACAAACCAGATACAGTAAAGTCAAACCTCACTTTATGCTCGCAATGTTTGTCTAGGGTTGAAGTGTTAAGTGCTTCCAATGCCCCAAAAACCAGATAAAATGCAATCAAACCTCTCTTTGTGGTCACAATGTTTGCCAGGAGTTGTCGTTTTAAGCGCTTTCAATGCGCTAGATACCTGATACAGTAGAGTCAAACCTCATTTTATGAACGCAATGTTTGCCACGTGTTGAAGTGTTAAGTGCTTTCAATGCCCTACAGATCAGATACAGTACAGTGAAACCTCACTTTATGTTCCCAATGTTTTACAGTAGTTGAAGTGTTAAGCGCTTTCAGTGCTCTACAGACCAGATACAGTACAGTCAAACCTCACTTTATGATACCAATGTTTGACAGGAGTTGAAGTGCTAAATACTTTCAGTGCTCTACAGAGCAGATACAGTACAGTGAAACTTCACTTTTTGGTCCCAATGTTTGCCAGGTTTTGAAGTGTTAAGCACTTTCAATGCCCTAGAGACCAGATACAGTACAGATAAACCTGACTTTATGGTCGCAATGATTGCCAGTGGTTGAAGTGTTAAGCGTTTATAATGACTTAGACACCAGATACAGTACAGTCAAACCTCATTTTATGGACCTAATGTTTGCCAGGGGTTGAAGTGTTAAGCGCTTTCAATGCCCTACAGACCAGATGCAGTACAGTCAATCCTCAATTTATGGTCCCAATGTTTGCCAGGGGTTGAACTGTTAAGCGGTTTCAATGCCCTACAGACCAGATACAGTACAATCAAACTTTACTTTATGGTCCCAATGTTTGACAGGAGTTGAAGTTTTAAGCGCCTTCAGTGCTGTAGAGACCAGATACAGTACAGTGAAACTTCATTTTATGGTCGCAGTGATTGACAGGTGTTGAAGTGTTAAATGCTTTCAATGGCCTACAGACCAGATACAGAAAAGTCAAAACTCACTATATGGTCCCAATGTTTGCCAGGGGTTGAAGTGTTAAGTGCTTTCAATGTCCTACAGATCAGATACAGTACAGTGAAACCTCACTTTATGTTCCCAATGTTTTATAGTAGTTGAAGTGTTAAGTGCTTTTAGTGCTCTACAGACCAGATACAGTACAGTCAAACCTCACTTTATGATACCAATGTTTGACAGGAATTGAAGTGCTAAATACTTTCAGTGCTCTACAGAGCAGATACAGTACAGTGAAACCTCACTTTTTGGTCCCAATGTTTGCCAGGTTTTGAAGTGTTAAGCACTTTCAATGCCCTAGAGACCAGATACAGTACAGATAAACCTGACTTTATGGTCGCAATGATTGCCAGTGGTTGAAGTGTTAAGCGCTTTTAATGACCTAGACACCAAATACAGTACAGTCAAACCTCATTTTATGGACCTAATGTTTGCCAGGGGTTGAAATGTTAATTGCTTTCAATGCCCTACAGACCAGATACAGTACAGTGAAGCTTCACTTTATGGTCGCCATGTTTGTCATGGGTTGAATTGTTAAGTGTTTTCAATGCCATACAGACCAGATACAGTATAGTCAAACCTCACTTTATGGTCCCAATGTTTGACAGGAGTTGAAATGTTACGCGCTTTCAGTGCTCTACAGACCAGATACAGTACAGACAAACCTCACTTTATGATCCCAATGTTTAACAGGAGTTGAAGTGATAAGGACTTTCAGTGCTCTAGAGAGCAGATACAGTACAGTGAAATCTCACTTTATGGTCCTAATGTTTTCCAGAGGTTGAAGTGTTAAGCGCTTTCAATGCTCTACAGACCAGATACAGTACAGTCAAACCTCACTTTATGGTCCCAATGTTTGAGAGGAGTTGAAGTTTTAAGCACCTTCAGTGCTCTAGAGACCAGATACTGTACAGTCAAACCTCACTTAATGGTCCCGATGTTTGACAGCAGTTGAAGTGTTAAGTGATTTCAATGCCCTTCAAACCAGATACAGTAGAATCAAACCTCACTTTATGGTCTTAATGTTTGCCAGGGGTTGAAGTGTTAAGTGCTTTCAATGCCCTACATATCAGATACAGTACAGTGAAACCTCACTTTATGTTCCCAATGTTTTACAGTAGTTGAAGTGTTAAGCGCTTTCAGTGCTCTACAGACCAGATACAGTACAGTCAAACCTCACTTTATGATACCAATGTTTGACAGGAGTTGAAGAGCTAAATACTTTCAGTGCTCTACAGAGCAGATACAGTACAGTGAAACCTCACTTTTTGGTCCCAATGTTTCCCAGGTTTTGAAGTGTTAAGCACTTTCAATGCCCTAGAGACCAGATACAGTACAGATAAACCTGACTTTATGGTCGCAATGATTGCCAGTGGTTGAAGTGTTAAGCGCTTTTAATGACCTAGACACCAAATACAGTACAGTCAAACCTCATTTTATGGACCTAATGTTTGCCAGGGGTTGAATTGTTAAGTGCTTTCAATGCCCTACAGACCAGATACAGTACAGTGAAGCTTCACTTTATGGTCGCAATGTTTGTCATGGGTTGAATTGTTAAGTGTTTTCAATGCCATACAGACCAGATACAGTACAGTCAAACCTCACTTTATGGTCCCAATGTTTGACAGGAGTTGAAATGTTACGCACTTTCAGTGCTCTGCAGACCAGATACAGTACAGACAAACCTCACTTTATGATCCCAATGTTTAACAGGAGTTGAAGTGATAAGTACTTTCAGTGCTCTAGAGAGCAGATACAGTACAGTGAAATCTCACTTTATGGTCCTAATGTTTTCCAGAGGTTGAAGTGTTAAGCGCTTTCAATGCTCTACAGACCAGATACAGTACAGTCAAACCTCACTTTATGGTCCCAATGTTTGAGAGGAGTTGAAGTTTTAAGCACCTTCAGTGCTCTAGAGACCAGATACTGTACAGTCAAACCTCACTTAATGGTCTTAATGTTTGCCAGGTGTTGATGTGTTTCATGCTTTCAATGCCCTACAGACCAGATACAGAAAATTCAAACCTCACTTTATGGTCCCAATGTTTGCCAGGGTTTGAAGTGTTAAGTGCTTTCAATGCCCTACAAACCAGATACAGTAAAGTCAAACCTCACTTTATGCTCGCAATGTTTGTCTAGGGTTGAAGTGTTAAGTGCTTCCAATGCCCCAAAAACCAGATAAAATGCAATCAAACCTCTCTTTGTGGTCACAATGTTTGCCAGGAGTTGTCGTATTAAGCGCTTTCAATGCGCTAGATACCTGATACAGTAGAGTCAAACCTCATTTTATGAACGCAATGTTTGCCACGTGTTGAAGTGTTAAGTGCTTTCAATGCCCTACAGATCAGATACAGTACAGTGAAACCTCAATTTATGTTCCCAATGTTTTACAGTAGTTGAAGTGTTAAGCGCTTTCAGTGCTCTACAGACCAGATACAGTACAGTCAAACCTCACTTTATGATACCAATGTTTGACAGGAGTTGAAGTGCTTAAATACTTTCAGTGCTCTACAGAGCAGATACAGTACAGTGAAACCTCACTTTTTGGTCCCAATGTTTGCCAGGTTTTGAAGTGTTAAGCACTTTCAATGCCCTAGAGACCAGATACAGTACAGATAAACCTGATTTTATGGTCGCAATGATTGCCAGTGGTTGAAGTGTTAAGCGCTTTTAATGACCTAGACACCAAATACAGTACAATCAAACCTCATTTTATGGACCTAATGTTTGCCAGGGGTTGAAATGTTAATTGCTTTCAATGCCCTACAGACCAGATACAGTACAGTGAAGCTTCACTTTATGGTCGCCATGTTTGTCATGGGTTGAATTGTTAAGTGTTTTCAATGCCATACAGACCAGATACAGTACAGTCAAACCTCACTTTATGGTCCCAATGTTTGACAGGAGTTGAAATGTTACGCGCTTTCAGTGCTCTACAGACCAGATACAGTACAGACAAACCTCACTTTATGATCCCAATGTTTAACAGGAGTTGAAGTGATAAGTACTTTCAGTGCTCTAGAGAGCAGATACAGTACAGTGAAATCTCACTTTATGGTCCTAATGTTTTCCAGAGGTTGAAGTGTTAAGCGCTTTCAATGCTATACAGACCAGATACAGTACAGTCAAACCTCACTTTATGGTCCCAATGTTTGAGAGGAGTTGAAGTTTTAAGCACCTTCAGTGCTCTAGAGACCAGATACTGTACAGTCAAACCTCACTTAATGGTCCCGATGTTTGACAGCAGTTCAAGTGTTAAGTGATTTCAATACCCTTCAAACCAGATACAGTAGAATCAAAGCTCACTTTATGGTCTTAATGTTTGCCAGGGGTTGAAGTGTTAAGTGCTTTCAATGCCCTACATATCAGATACAGTACAGTGAAACCTCACTTTATGTTCCCAATGTTTTACAGTAGTTGAATTGTTAAGCGCTTTCAGTGCTCTACAGACCAGATACAGTACAGTCAAACCTCACTTTATGATATCAATGTTTGACAGGAGTTGAAGTGCTAAATACTTTCAGTGCTCTACAGAGCAGATACAGTACAGTGAAACCTCACTTTTTGGTCCCAATGTTTGCCAGGTTTTGAAGTGTTAAGCACTTTCAATGCCCTAGAGACCAGATACAGAACAGATAAACCTGACTTTATGGTCGCAATGATTGTCAGTGGTTGAAGTGTTAAGCGCTTTTAATGACCTAGACACCAAATACAGTACAGTCAAACCTCATTTTATGGACCTAATGTTTGCCAGGGGTTGAATTGTTAAGTGCTTTCAATGCCCTACAGACCAGATACAGTACAGTGAAGCTTCACTTTATGGTCGCAATGTTTGTCATGGGTTGAATTGTTAAGTGTTTTCAATGCCATACAGACCAGATACAGTACAGTCAAACCTCACTTTATGGTCCCAATGTTTGACAGGAGTTGAAATGTTACGCACTTTCAGTGCTCTGCAGACCAGATACAGTACAGACAAACCTCACTTTATGATCCCAATGTTTAACAGGAGTTGAAGTGATAAGTACTTTCAGTGCTCTAGAGAGCAGATACAGTACAGTGAAATCTCACTTTATGGTCCTAATGTTTTCCAGAGGTTGAAGTGTTAAGCGCTTTCAATGCTCTACAGACCAGATACAGTACAGTCAAACCTCACTTTATGGTCCCAATGTTTGAGAGGAGTTGAAGTTTTAAGCACCTTCAGTGCTCTAGAGACCAGATACTGTACAGTCAAACCTCACTTAATGGTCCCGATGTTTGACAGCAGTTCAAGTGTTAAGTGATTTCAATGCCCTTCAAACCAGATACAGTAGAATCAAACCTCACTTTATGGTCTTAATGTTTGCCAGGGGTTGAAGTGTTAAGTGCTTTCAATGCCCTACATATCAGATACAGTACAGTAAAACCTCACTTTATGTTCCCAATGTTTTACAGTAGTTGAATTGTTAAGCGCTTTCAGTGCTCTACAGACCAGATACAGTACAGTCAAACCTCACTTTATGATACCAATGTTTGACAGGAGTTGAAGTGCTAAATACTTTCAGTGCTCTACAGAGCAGATACAGTACAGTGAAACCTCACTTTTTGGTCCCAATGTTTGCCAGGTTTTGAAGTGTTAAGCACTTTCAATGCCCTAGAGACCAGATACAGTACAGATAAACCTGACTTTATGGTCGCAATGATTGCCAGTGGTTGAAGTGTTAAGCGCTTTTAATGACCTAGACACCAAATACAGTACAGTCGAACCTCATTTTATGGACCTAATGTTTGCCAGGGGTTGAATTGTTATGTGCTTTCAAAGCCCTACAGACCAGATACAGTACAGTGAAGCTTCACTTTATGGTCGCAATGTTTGTCATGGGTTGAATTGTTAAGTGTTTTCAATGCCATACAGACCAGATACAGTACAGTCAAACCTCACTTTATGGTCCCAATGTTTGACAGGAGTTGAAATGTTACGCACTTTCAGTGCTCTGCAGACCAGATACAGTACAGACAAACCTCACTTTATGATCCCAATGTTTAACAGGAGTTGAAGTGATAAGTACTTTCAGTGCTCTAGAGAGCAGATACAGTACAGTGTAATCTCACTTTATGGTCCTAATGTTTTCCAGAGGTTGAAGTATTAAGCGCTTTCAATGCTCTACAGACCAGATACAGTACAGTCAAACCTCACTTTATGGTCCCAATGTTTGAGAGGAGTTGAAGTTTTAAGCACCTTCAGTGCTCTAGAGACCAGATACTGTACAGTCAAACCTCACTTAATGGTCTTAATGTTTGCCAGGTGTTGATGTGTTTCATGCTTTCAATGCCCTACAGACCAGGTACAGAAAATTCAAACCTCACTTTATGGTCCCAATGTTTGCCAGGGTTTGAAGTGTTAAGTGCTTTCAATGCCCTACAAACCAGATACAGTAAAGTCAAACCTCACTTTATGCTCGCAATGTTTGTCTAGGGTTGAAGTGTTAAGTGCTTCCAATGCCCCAAAAACCAGATAAAATGCAATCAAACCTCTCTTTGTGGTCACAATGTTTGCCAGGAGTTGTCGTTTTAAGCGCTTTCAATGCGCTAGATACCTGATACAGTAGAGTCAAACCTCATTTTATGAACGCAATGTTTGCCACGTGTTGAAGTGTTAAGTGCTTTCAATGCCCTACAGATCAGATACAGTACAGTGAAACCTCACTTTATGTTCCCAATGTTTTACAGTAGTTGAAGTGTTAAGCGCTTTCAGTGCTCTACAGACCAGATACAGTACAGTCAAACCTCACTTTATGATACCAATGTTTGACAGGAGTTGAAGTGCTAAATACTTTCAGTGCTCTACAGAGCAGATACAGTACAGTGAAACTTCACTTTTTGGTCCCAATGTTTGCCAGGTTTTGAAGTGTTAAGCACTTTCAATGCCCTAGAGACCAGATACAGTACAGATAAACCTGACTTTATGGTCGCAATGATTGCCAGTGGTTGAAGTGTTAAGCGTTTATAATGACTTAGACACCAGATACAGTACAGTCAAACCTCATTTTATGGACCTAATGTTTGCCAGGGGTTGAAGTGTTAAGCGCTTTCAATGCCCTACAGACCAGATGCAGTACAGTCAATCCTCAATTTATGGTCCCAATGTTTGCCAGGGGTTGAACTGTTAAGCGGTTTCAATGCCCTACAGACCAGATACAGTACAATCAAACTTTACTTTATGGTCCCAATGTTTGACAGGAGTTGAAGTTTTAAGCGCCTTCAGTGCTGTAGAGACCAGATACAGTACAGTGAAACTTCATTTTATGGTCGCAGTGATTGACAGGTGTTGAAGTGTTAAATGCTTTCAATGGCCTACAGACCAGATACAGAAAAGTCAAAACTCACTATATGGTCCCAATGTTTGCCAGGGGTTGAAGTGTTAAGTGCTTTCAATGTCCTACAGATCAGATACAGTACAGTGAAACCTCACTTTATGTTCCCAATGTTTTATAGTAGTTGAAGTGTTAAGTGCTTTTAGTGCTCTACAGACCAGATACAGTACAGTCAAACCTCACTTTATGATACCAATGTTTGACAGGAATTGAAGTGCTAAATACTTTCAGTGCTCTACAGAGCAGATACAGTACAGTGAAACCTCACTTTTTGGTCCCAATGTTTGCCAGGTTTTGAAGTGTTAAGCACTTTCAATGCCCTAGAGACCAGATACAGTACAGATAAACCTGACTTTATGGTCGCAATGATTGCCAGTGGTTGAAGTGTTAAGCGCTTTTAATGACCTAGACACCAAATACAGTACAGTCAAACCTCATTTTATGGACCTAATGTTTGCCAGGGGTTGAAATGTTAATTGCTTTCAATGCCCTACAGACCAGATACAGTACAGTGAAGCTTCACTTTATGGTCGCCATGTTTGTCATGGGTTGAATTGTTAAGTGTTTTCAATGCCATACAGACCAGATACAGTATAGTCAAACCTCACTTTATGGTCCCAATGTTTGACAGGAGTTGAAATGTTACGCGCTTTCAGTGCTCTACAGACCAGATACAGTACAGACAAACCTCACTTTATGATCCCAATGTTTAACAGGAGTTGAAGTGATAAGGACTTTCAGTGCTCTAGAGAGCAGATACAGTACAGTGAAATCTCACTTTATGGTCCTAATGTTTTCCAGAGGTTGAAGTGTTAAGCGCTTTCAATGCTCTACAGACCAGATACAGTACAGTCAAACCTCACTTTATGGTCCCAATGTTTGAGAGGAGTTGAAGTTTTAAGCACCTTCAGTGCTCTAGAGACCAGATACTGTACAGTCAAACCTCACTTAATGGTCCCGATGTTTGACAGCAGTTGAAGTGTTAAGTGATTTCAATGCCCTTCAAACCAGATACAGTAGAATCAAACCTCACTTTATGGTCTTAATGTTTGCCAGGGGTTGAAGTGTTAAGTGCTTTCAATGCCCTACATATCAGATACAGTACAGTGAAACCTCACTTTATGTTCCCAATGTTTTACAGTAGTTGAAGTGTTAAGCGCTTTCAGTGCTCTACAGACCAGATACAGTACAGTCAAACCTCACTTTATGATACCAATGTTTGACAGGAGTTGAAGAGCTAAATACTTTCAGTGCTCTACAGAGCAGATACAGTACAGTGAAACCTCACTTTTTGGTCCCAATGTTTCCCAGGTTTTGAAGTGTTAAGCACTTTCAATGCCCTAGAGACCAGATACAGTACAGATAAACCTGACTTTATGGTCGCAATGATTGCCAGTGGTTGAAGTGTTAAGCGCTTTTAATGACCTAGACACCAAATACAGTACAGTCAAACCTCATTTTATGGACCTAATGTTTGCCAGGGGTTGAATTGTTATGTGCTTTCAAAGCCCTACAGACCAGATACAGTACAGTGAAGCTTCACTTTATGGTCGCAATGTTTGTCATGGGTTGAATTGTTAAGTGTTTTCAATGCCATACAGACCAGATACAGTACAGTCAAACCTCACTTTATGGTCCCAATGTTTGACAGGAGTTGAAATGTTACGCACTTTCAGTGCTCTGCAGACCAGATACAGTACAGACAAACCTCACTTTATGATCCCAATGTTTAACAGGAGTTGAAGTGATAAGTACTTTCAGTGCTCTAGAGAGCAGATACAGTACAGTGAAATCTCACTTTATGGTCCTAATGTTTTCCAGAGGTTGAAGTGTTAAGCGCTTTCAATGCTCTACAGACCAGATACAGTACAGTCAAACCTCACTTTATGGTCCCAATGTTTGAGAGGAGTTGAAGTTTTAAGCACCTTCAGTGCTCTAGAGACCAGATACTGTACAGTCAAACCTCACTTAATGGTCTTAATGTTTGCCAGGTGTTGATGTGTTTCATGCTTTCAATGCCCTACAGACCAGATACAGAAAATTCAAACCTCACTTTATGGTCCCAATGTTTGCCAGGGTTTGAAGTGTTAAGTGCTTTCAATGCCCTACAAACCAGATACAGTAAAGTCAAACCTCACTTTATGCTCGCAATGTTTGTCTAGGGTTGAAGTGTTAAGTGCTTCCAATGCCCCAAAAACCAGATAAAATGCAATCAAACCTCTCTTTGTGGTCACAATGTTTGCCAGGAGTTGTCGTATTAAGCGCTTTCAATGCGCTAGATACCTGATACAGTAGAGTCAAACCTCATTTTATGAACGCAATGTTTGCCACGTGTTGAAGTGTTAAGTGCTTTCAATGCCCTACAGATCAGATACAGTACAGTGAAACCTCAATTTATGTTCCCAATGTTTTACAGTAGTTGAAGTGTTAAGCGCTTTCAGTGCTCTACAGACCAGATACAGTACAGTCAAACCTCACTTTATGATACCAATGTTTGACAGGAGTTGAAGTGCTTAAATACTTTCAGTGCTCTACAGAGCAGATACAGTACAGTGAAACCTCACTTTTTGGTCCCAATGTTTGCCAGGTTTTGAAGTGTTAAGCACTTTCAATGCCCTAGAGACCAGATACAGTACAGATAAACCTGACTTTATGGTCGCAATGATTGCCAGTGGTTGAAGTGTTAAGCGCTTATAATGACCTAGACACCAGATACAGTACAGTCAAACCTCATTTTATGGGCCTAATGTTTGCCAGGGGTTGAAGTGTTAAGCGCTTTCAATGCCCTACAGACCAGATGCAGTACAGTCAATCCTCAATTTATGGTCCCAATGTTTGCCAGTGGTTGAATTGTTAAGTATTTTCAATGCTCTACAGACCAGATACAGTACAGTCAAACCTCACTTCATGGTCCCAATGTTTGCCAGGGGTTGAACTGTTAAACGGTTTCAATGCCCTATAGACCAGATACAGTACAATCAAACTTTACTTTATGGTCCCAATGTTTGACAGGAGTTGAAGTTTTAAGCGCCTTCAGTGCTGTAGAGACCAGATACAGTACAGTGAAACTTCATTTTATGGTCGCAGTGATTGACAGGTGTTGAAGTGTTAAGTGCTTTCAATGGCCTACAGACCAGATACAGAAAAGTCAAAACTCACTATATGGTCCCAATGTTTGCCAGGGGTTGAAGTGTTAAGTGCTTTCAATGCCCTACATACCAGATAAAATGCAATCAAACCTCTTAAGCACTTTCAATGCCCTAGAGACCAGATACAGTACAGACAAACCTGACTTCATGGTCACAGTTATTGCCAGGGGTTGAAATGTGAAATGCTTTCGTTGCCCTACTGATCAGATACAGTACAATAAAACCTCACTTTATAGTCCCAATGTTTGCCAGTTGTTGAAGTGTTCAGTGGTTTCAATGCCCTTCAGACCAGATAGAGTAGAGTCATACCTCACTTTATGGTCCCAATGTTTTTCAGGGGTTGAAGTTTTAAGCGCTTTCAATGCCCTAAAGACCAGATACAATACAGTCAAACCTCAGTTTATGGTCCCAATGTTTGCCAGGCGTTGAAGAAATAAATGCTATCAATGTCCTACAGATCAGATACAGTACAGTCAAACCTCACTTTATGGTCGCAATATTTGCCAGGGGTTGAAGTGTTAAGCGCTTTCAATGACCTATACACCACATATAGTACAGTCAAACCTCAGGGTATGGTCCCAATGTTTGCCAGGGGTTGAAGTGTTAAGTGCTTTCGAAGCCCTACAGATCAGATACAGTGCAGTCAAACCTCACTTTATGGCCATCTTGGTGATACAGCCACCTGATTGTGGTCCCAAATTATTTTTGCTATCAGTAAAGTCCAGGAAATTATCCACTTGTATCCCTGGTTTGCCTTAGTAGTGAGGTGGGTATATTTCTGAGGTGACCACACCGCTAGGTTTTACTATACTGTATGTGTTGTTTAGGTCGTCGAAATTATATATGACGACGTATCTTTTGTATGCCTTCAGGTGATGTCACGGGGAAACATTGTGGCGGCGGGTCCGATAACTAATAGGGCGGAAGTGTTGGTGAGAACACAGCCAGAGGAGGAGGAGGAGGAGGAAGAGGAAGGAAGGGTGGAGGTGGTGGAGGAGATTATCGTTGACAGCTTCGTTACTGGTACAGAGAAACAAAATTGCATCTTCATGGGTGAATGCCCATAAATTCCCTTTTAAAGTGATCTGATGATAATAATAATAATAATAAAGTTCTATACTCCATCAAATCCTGGACTAATGCCCCTTAACTGGGGTTTACAAAATCGGCAAATATCTAAGAAAGATAAAATCACATTGAAGAGAAATAAATAATAAAAAAGTAAAGTTAATCAAAATCCTAGTACAGTGTATGTATAAATAAACCTATATATAGTAAAATTACGGGTAAATGGAATTATAAAGCAAACGACTAGCAAAATGCTGAACAGCTAAACATACTGTACAACAACAATATAAAGTTAAATTACATTAAATAAGTTGATTAGACACTAAAAGATGATGCTAAGATAAATAAAACTAAAATTAGTTTGAACAGCAAGCATTAAACTTACATTGAAGCTGTATTTGAAACTTGCAACGTTTCGATCAGTCTACAGCGGATCTTGATCACGCACGGATGTCATGTGACGTGGCTTAGATTTTGGCAGAATGATCTGGTTGTAGAAGGCGGGCAAATGGAATCCCTGGTCTCAGTTCATTGTAGGGGCTCTCTGATGTTGATGACCTCCTTTACTTCTCTCTTGTGCCAGTTTTGTTCTCGGGACAAGACTTTGGTATTGTCCATGGATACTGAGTGACCTGTGGCCAGACAATGATCTCCTATTCATGTAGGCTTATCCAGGTTTGTGTGTTCTTTAAACCTCTGGCTGAGTGGTCTTAGTTTCACCGATGTAAGTGTCATTCCACCAAAATCTGAGCCACATCACATGACATCAGTGCGCGATCATGGTCCGCTTTAGACAGATCAAAACGTTGCAAGTTTCAAATACAGTTCCAATGTAAGTTTAATTCTTGTTATTTAAATTTAATCTGGTTGTCATGAACAATATCATTTTTATAAAAAAAATAGTTAAAACTGTATACATGTATGAATAATACAAAGGTTAAATGAGATCTGACTATGTTCGCTTAAGAACAGAAATGTCTCCAATAATGTTCTCTTATGACACTTGTAAGTACCAGGTAGGTCATGTTTGCCCATCATGAATCAGTTTCAAACCTGTTGTCTGTGCAACAGTTCAGGTAATATGCAGAGTCGGTTTTGAAAAGTGTACATAACAAAATCTGTTAAAAAATTCACTAAATGGTTTGTAAGTTTTTGATGTGACATGTTATTTTGCTCCCTATGAATGACTTACCATGTCCTATGTATTTCACCTGTCATTCAAACGCAGTGTGACATCATCTGATGTTGCTCACCTCCGACCTGTGACCTATTAACCTTCTTATGTCCTGGGGTTCATAAGGCGATTTTGGTCTTTAAAATCGATTTTGTTCTTAAATTATGATCTCGTACGCCGAATACATTCAACACAAGGATGGCCAAAGGGACGCTTTCACCAATGTGTCACGCAAATAATGTCATTGAAATTATTTTCGTGACATCATACATTATATACTTACCACTTTGTGTTTTTCTCATGTCGATTTGATTCCAATATATTATA
>JAHLWY010006340.1:0-62555 GCA_020002185.1 Paraescarpia echinospica | reverse complement strand
TTACTGTCACGAAGTGCCATCAGTATTGAATTTGACGATGGCGTTGTGCACGGCTGTCTTGGAATAACGTAATTTAGCACTAATGTCTCTTTCCGTATATCCTTCTCCATGTAGAGTCACTATGTGTGCCTTTAGAACCTCTGTCAAAGACGATTTTTTGCCCATTTCAGGGATGAAGACAAAACTGAAAAACACCTAATCGATACTGACAGCAGCAAACAAATGACCTGGAAGTACTGACTAGGCGTATTGCTTCAAGGCCCAAATAGGATGATGCAATCCAGACATTATCTGATGCAATCTGATACCATACCATAAAATGCTTAAAAATCGTGCCTGGTCTTAAACTTTTGCAAATGACTGTATACTGCATTCCCAGTGAATATGCAAGACAACGGACTACCTCACTTCAAGTCAAGATTTGTGCAACAAAAATTTATATTATGAATAGGAATGTTATATATTTTCGGAAGTATGATAATCAGTGAGTAAAATGAGCCATATCATTTTACATTCCGTCGTCATGGTAACCAGCAATCCAAGATGGCCACCAAGTTTTCAACATTTTTGCAGTTGCTGAACACAGTTGTATACTAAGTTCGACGACATCACTATCGATCGTCAACATCCGACAAAGATTCTTTGCTAAAACTATCCAATAATCTGTCCAAAACATACAATGGTAAATCGCTAGTTGAAGTAATGCCGTCCGCCATTGTGGCCACTGCACATTTTGATAATCCGTCTTAAGTCTTAGGTGATTTATTCCAAACTGCCCAAACTTGAGCTAACGCAGGAGTTGTATGATGCTTGTTTGTGCGCATGCGTTGTGGGTAGTTTGCTTGTTTATTTAACAATATTAAAAAAAAAAAAAATCTCCGTAAACTATTATTGAGCAATAATAAACAGTGACCACTGCTGAATAGCTAATTTATTCGCCTTGACAACTTACACAACAAGTGGCTCCACGTAGTGGATAATTATGAGTAAAAACGATTTGAATAGCAGACATCGTTAATGCCGAATAAACAGCCTGTCGTATTGAAGCATCACAGACAGTGCGGCCGGAAATCCGACCTGTCGTACTGAAATGGTTAATGTTGTCTGTTGACACAAGCCTCTGCTAGTGACCAATTACATGTTAGTCACAGTTACCATCAAGCAATAGCAGGCAGAAAAATCTTATCTCCACAGTGGGGTGGGGGTGGGGTGTATGTAATACACAATCAATTGGCACTCTGACAAAATGTGAACATTTAGCTTTTTGGGAGGCCCTGAGGTGCTCTTAGAATGATTCAATCAAATACAAATTTCTTGGGTACAGTGACAGTACCCTAAGTGACGTCTGTACACAATTAGAGAAAAAGTTATTGAACAATTTTTGAAATAACAGAAAAGACAACCTCTGATCCATGCAAGACACAGACTCCGCATGTGACAGATGTTGTAGGAAAAGGGATTAGTTGTGTGACGGGGTGTAGCCAGCCAGTTATAAATAGAGTTGCATGGCTGTTCTCCTGTAGGAGATAATTTAGTTAGCAAATTTAGCATTTTAGGGGACCTTTGTTGCCATTAAGAATGATTCAATCAAATACAGATTTATTGTGTATAGTGGCACTACCACATGAAATGTCTATGCAAAGTTAGAGAAAAAGTTACTGAAGAGTTTTTGAAAAGTTTTTGGGGGCCATTAAGTGCCCTTAGAATCGGTATGACTAAAAGGCGCACGACCACGCACGACCACGAACGACCACGCACGACCACGAACGACCACGCACGACCAAAATGTATGTAGTGTTGGTAACCAAGCGGGCTGTTGGTGGCACGTAGGAGATATGTGTTTGCAGCTCACCAAATTTCAGTTATGTACTTCACATTGGAGTAACAAAATTCGCAACTTTTATCATCACTTGTGGTAACCCTCCGGTTCCATTCGAATTTGGCGTAGTGGCGCTACCTGACGGGTAACACTAAACTAAAATATTCGTGTTACTAGATCCATCCACTGACTTATTTATAACTGGATAGCGAGTATTAGCGACCTAGCCTGTTTTATTGTAATATTGAGACAGCCAAGCCCAAGCTGCAGATCTGATATCTGGATTAGGCCCACTCATTAGCCTAGGCAATAAGGTTTATACATCATACATACACTGCCTACAGACAGTGTCAGATGGTTAGTGTAAAAGTATCAATTTCAGTAATAAACTCAATGAGTTTTGCCTAATATATACTCTTGACATTAACATTGTTATGGTAATTCGTTATTTAAAGGATACTATAGTGTTATTGCTTAAAAAGTTAATGATGTTATGTTCTGTGTCAATGTTCGACGGCGATGTATTTGGGGATTTGACATTATGTAGACATATCTGACTCTGAGAAGTTCGTTATAATACTATTATACACATTTAGGATCTACCTGTACCGGTCACACATTATGTACAATCGAAAAATTGTGTGTTTCAAAAACATTTATTCTGAAAAATCAATACAAATAATACTAAATTCAACACGCTCATAATTCACAATTATTTTGTGTAAGGACTAACGACAGCCAAATATGACTGCATGTCTCCATGCACCAGCACGCAACTGAAAGACAAAAAGTGTTAGTACATTATATATATACACATATAGTAGGCCTATATGTTTATACTGTTAATATTTACACCTTTCCTATAGACAGCGTATCAGAGATTCGTGTTACTGTTCTTAATTCACATAACAGTAATATAAATTACTTTAGGTAGATCCACGGTAGAAACCAACGGGAAGGTAACAGTATTCTTCTACCATATGTTTTATGAATATGCAGTATGATGTATGTCGAGACTGTATATAGTGCCATATTCTGTCACTTTGTAGACGGGAGTTAGAAATTAAATATCACTGAAAAAATGTACTATTGTAGTCACTATCATGGAGTTATTTTTTGATATAATGTAAAATTTTACAGGTTACCCACAACACCAGACTTAGCGTAACATCAGTTTAATCTAAGGGAATGAATAAGTTGATGCCAAATATAATTATTACAACATAAGTTCAGTTTTGAAATGTCTGATGGTGTAAAACAACACCAAGGAATGTAGCAAACTACATTAATAATATATAGGCCTATACTTTGTAAAATGTGACAGAATATGGCTTAATTAATTATGTGTTAAGTATGCACATATTGTACCTGGAAATAACTCAAAAACGTTAGTTACATAACAGGGCATACTGTCACCACCTAATACTCCTGTCACACAAACCATCATCACCACGTAATTGTATTTAGATAGAAATTAAAACGTTAGTGACATAATAAAAGCAATACCATCACCGCCTACAGTCCTGTCACTCAAACCACCATCACCACCTAATTGTATCTTGGTAGAAATAAAAATGTTAGTAACACCATCACCGCCTATTGTCCTGTCATTCAGACCACCATTACCTAATTGTATCTGGATAGAAATTGAAATGTTAGTGACATAACAAAGCAACACCATGTGAATCAATCAAGCTTAAGCTCCGGTAGTTTCTCTCACTGTTACTATCGTACTTAGAAAATATAATGATAACTGTATCTAGATTTAAGTACTTGCTATGTTGTATTTCACATGCAAACGTCCGATACCAAAAAACAAATGCACGTCCAACACAGTTACATCAATGAAAATTTGAGATCCATGTGAATACATCAAACACCATGCATGTTTTCATTGTATGTCTGGAATACCTACAGGATGGAACAGAGTCTGTACAAGTGACAATATTGTCATAGTTGGTTCTTAAATAATATATGACAGTAAAACGTTGTGGCACTTTCTATCCCAGGATACAGTGCATGACTAAAGTGTCCGAAATGTATGTCCGACACCATGGAACTGCCCTCTTACACAGTGTCTGGACAATGGACAATGTTTTGTCTTTTATGTGCCAGAATCTGTGTGAATGAATCAGTCTTAGCTCCAAATAGTATTTCTGTCATTGTTAGAACCTTATTTGGAAAATTGTATTACAATTGTATATATTTTTTATGTTGTCATATTTCTAACTGTTACAACTGTCAATCTTAAATTAGAATTGAATAAACAAGAATATTAGAACAAGAAAAACAGCTTTTCTGTTGTTTTTATTGCCTTATATAAACAACAACTTTTTGGTGTCACGTGTTATGCTGCAACGCCTCGCTCATTATCATGAATTTTTTGTTTTTGTTTGCTTTGTTTACGTAATACTGAACTCAATTCAAATGAATTCACCATGTTTTATATTATTGTCATTGCTTTTATTAAATACTCACAAAAACGTGTTTGTAGGAAATGTTTCAGTTCAAGGTGTTGCGTGCGTAACGGTGTCACACCAGATGTCCGCATAACTGTATCACAAAGATCACAGTTGCAACTATTGTAACGGCATCAGATAGTTTCTGTAACTTAAGTACGTAATTCACATTCAACACTAAAAAGTAAAATTCTTTCTCTTACGTGACAGCAGCACATGTTTGGGTGTCACGCTGTTATGCACGCAACAACTCCAACATTATCAGCTTGAAACAATTTTTTTTTTAAATCTCTTCTCTCAAGAACTTTTATACAAACTGTTTTAGAATCTATAGACATTTCTCTTTACAGCATACGTAAAATTGCATTCAAAATCAAAATATAAAAATAATGCAGTTTGTCAACCAAACATTGACCAATCCTCGGTACTGTAGAATGACTAAATTATTAAAACATTTTTTGCCAAACACCAATGTTCCTCTGTGCCATGTTCTTAATTTGAGTAGTATCACCAGATCACCATAACAAGTATTGGGATCTGGTAACAATTTATGTGGTACTGTAATTTGAGACATCTTGTAGAACTGTCTTGTAATTTATTTGTCACAGATACAAAAAATGTTTCTGCAATCTGTTTATGATATCTAGCATACATAAGTTGTTGAATACAACAGTAATGATACAATATATATTGGTATATATCATTACTGTTCTATTCAACAACTGTTTTTATACTTATATATACAACATTTCTTTATAGTGCAAGTTATATTTTTGTTACAAACAATATACAATATTTACCTTCATAAAATAGGAATTTATTAAATTAAAAGTTTAGTTAAATTAAAACATATTAGGAGCTGTGCATTTAAACAATTACAGTTAATGACCCAAATGGTAATTTGATATATGGGTCTAGGCAATTCCTGTGTAGTGTCATTAGACCCTCCTGCCTCACTGTTCAGTAGTACTGGACAATCTGATGTGCCACTCTGAACAGCTCCAGACACTTGGTGGTCTGCATGCATACCCTGGGGGGACACACAGGGGTGGGAGCTGCAGTGCCAGTCTGTACAGCTCCAGACACTTGGTGGTCTGCATGCATACCCTGGGGGGGACACACAGGGGTGGGAGCTGTAGTGCCAGTCTGTACAGCTCCAGACACTTGGTGGTCTGCATGCATACCCTGGGGGGGACATCCAGGGGTGGGAGCTGCAGTGCCAGTCTGTACAGCTCCAGACACTTGAGGGATTCACCTTTCAGTGCGTGGGGTGTTGGAAGGTGAAATGTCTGGAGAAAGAGGTAGCTAGGTTGGTAGATATTGTGAAGGGGATGGAGATGAGAATCAGCAAGGAGACAGATGGAATGGAGAGAGACGACAGGGATAAAGTTGGGAATACTGTGAAACTGAAGGAGCAGAGTAGTGGCAACAAGACCGAGGAAAGGAGACTGAGAGGAGGGAAGGTGATCGGAGGGGAAGAAAGTGGAGGATCGACGGCAGGAAATGTGACAGGTGTGAAGGTGGCAGGAGAGAAAGTGACCGTAGAGAAAGAGGTAGGAGGGAAAAAGAGACGGGAGAGGAGAGAAGGAAATGCAATGGGAGGAAAGATGACGGGAAGAAAGGAAGTGAGAGTACATGTGACAGAAGAGAAGTCGGGAGGGACGATGACAGGAAGAAAGGTGACAAGAGAAACAGCGTCAGGAAAGAATGGAACGGACGAGATTGTGACGGGAGAGCAGAAGACAGGGGAACAAGATTACAACCAGACAGATGCAAACCGTAGAAAGAGCTACACTGAGGCAGTGATTGAGGGGGCAATGAGGAAAGAGAGGGTGTTTATGGGCGATTCGATTATGAGAAAGACAGATAAGACTCTAAGCGAGGGGGAGGACGTCGTTGTTTGTCTACCGGGGGCTAGGATAGAACATGTAACTGAAAGGGTAGAGAAGGTACTGGGGCATGGCAAGGGAGGGTCTATACTAGTACATGTAGGGACAAATAACGCAGAGAGGGAGGGAACAACTGGGATAGTTCAGAAGTACAGACAGTTAGTGAAGAAGTTAAAGAAGACAAGAGTAGAACAGATTATCCTCTCAGGAATTTTGCCAGTAATGGGAGGAAGGGGGCCGACATATAGAAACTGCAAGAGGATGGCGATCAACGCACTAGTTGAGCAGATGTGTAAAGAAGAGGGGGTGGGATTCGTAGATTTATGGGGATACTTTGTTGGGAGGGAAGATATGTACATGAGAGATGGCCTACATCTAAGTGGAAAGGGGGCAGCAGTTTTCTCAGAGAACTTGCTGCAATCTGTTGACAGTGGGACAGGCTGCATCTATTTAAACTAGATTCGCAGGGGGGATTCACAGAGAAGCCTGAAACTGGAGGCATAGATAAAGACAGCAGAAATAAATCGGCAAAGAACAGCCTGGAAAACTGTTCTGAATCAGGATATAAATGCATTTGTTTAAATGCAAGGAGCATAGTAAACAAAAGAAGTGAACTAAACATTATGGTAGAAGATATTGACCCTCACATAATAGGTATAACTGAATCGTGGGCCACCACTGATATATCAGATGCCGAATTGGGACTAACAGGATATGTAATGTTTAGGAAAGATAGAATAGGAAGAAAGGGAGGTGGAGTTATTTTATATATTAAAGAATCTATCCAGGCTTATGAAATAAAATTAGAAAGAGAAGCAGATTGCGAAGAAGCTGTTTGGTGTAACATAGTTACAGGAAACTCAACGTTAACAGTTGGGTTAGTTTATCGAAGTCCAAACATAAGCATAGAAGAGAATGAAAAAATACAAAACGCTATAAAGGAAGTAAGCAAACGGAACTGTATTATTATGGGGGACTTTAACCATGGGCATATACAATGGAAATCTCTACAGAGTATGGGGAGTGAGGACCACAAGTTTTTAGTTTTAGTACAAGATAGTTTCCTTTCTCAACATGTGCTAGAACCAACCAGGGGAGAGAATGTGTTAGACTTAGTTTTGTCCTCACAGAAAGAATTAGTTGACAATGTCAAGATATGTGAGCCACTGGGGAGTAGTGATCACAACCAGATACATTTTACCATCAAAGTAAAATCAGAAAGGAATAGTAAAAAGCAGTATAGGAGAAATTTCCACAAAGGAAGGTATAAGGACATGAGGAAATATTTAGCAAAGATAGACTGGAATAACACACTGAAGAATAAGACAGCAACCGAATGCTGGAATATCTTAAATAGTGAAATTAAGTGCATAGTCGATAAATTTGTACCTTTCAAAAAACAAGGGAAACGGTCTAAAAAGAAACACTTATCGAAAGAAGCCATTAGAAAAATTAAGTATAAACAAATGATGTGGAAGTCATATAGATGTACTGGAAATGATGAAGATTACAACATTTATAAAGAAGCACTTAATCAAGCTACAGCTGAAATTAGAAATTCAAAGAGAAGCTATGAAAAAAAATTAGCTAGTAATATAAAACATGACAGTAAGAGTTTTATGCGTATATTCGAAGCAAACAGAAAGTTCAGGATAAGGTCGGTCCTCTAGAAGATAGTGCTGGAAATACAATATCAGAGGGATTCTTAATGGCAGAAGACCTGAATGAGTATTTTAGTTCAGTGTTTACCAGGGAAGATATTAGTTCACTGCCAGTACCAGAGGCTAAGTTCAAGGGGGCAGATTCAGACTATTTAGGACAGTTAGTTGTAACCTCGGAAATGGTAGCTAAGAAAATAAGGGCTATGAAGGATAATAAATCACCTGGAGTGGATGGGATTCCGCCCAAACTACTATTGGAAATTGTAGAACAAATTAGCGTACCGCTTGCAACAGTTTTCAATTTGTCATTAGAAGAGGGAGTGGTTCCTTTAGAATGGAAAGAGGCAAACATTATACCGTTATTTAAAAAAGGTTCGAGAAACAAGTCAGAGAACTATAGACCAGTGAGTTTAACATCAGTGATTTGCAAATTATTAGAAAGACCAATTAAAGATCACATGGTGGATTTTCTTGTTAAACATAACTTGATAAACCCATCTCAACATGGGTTTTTAAAAGCGAGGTCATGCTTAACAAATATGTTATGTTTTTTGGAAGACATCACTAGGTGGGTAGATGAGGGATCACCAGTAGATATAATCTATTTAGATTTTCAAAAAGCTTTCGACAAAGTACCACATCAAAGATTACTCCTTAAGCTAAAGGCCCATGGCATAGGAAATGGTATAATAAACTGGATAGAAAAATGGCTGAATGACAGAAGACAACGTGTAGTAGTTGATGGGGAGGCTTCAAACTGGAAATCGGTATTGAGTGGGGTACCACAGGGATCAGTACTAGGACCTATATTATTCTTAATATATATCAACGATTTGGACGATGATATAACAAGCAAGGTGTTAAAATTTGCGGATGATACAAAAGTGTTTAGAAGGATTAAAAGTGATGGAGACAGACAGCATTTACAAGATGATCTTGATAGGTTGATCAAATGGTCTGAAAAGTGGCAAATGCTGTTCAATTTTGGGAAATGTAAATGCCTCCACACAGGTCATGGGAATGAAGAGGTAAAATATAAAATGGGGGTACTGTTCTAAGTACTACTGTAAAAGAAAAGGACTTGGGGTTAACCATTAGTGCTGATATGAAGGTTTCAGAGCAGTGCGGAATTGCAGCGTCAAAGGGAAATCAAATCCTTGGATTAATTAGGCGAAATATAGCGTATAAGAAAAAAGAATTAATAGTACCGCTGTACAAAACAATAGTGAGGCCTCATTTAGAATATTGTATACAAGCATGGAGGCCATATCGCAAGAAGGACATAGATATGCTAGAAAGAGTACAGAGGAGAGCGACTAAAATGATACCAAATCTGAGGGATCTTAGTTACGAAATACGCCTAAAAGAATGTGGTTTAACAGCACTAGAGACCAGGAGATTGAGAGGAGATCACATAGAAGTGTTTAAAATATTGAATGGTTATGAAAATATTGATAGAAACATTTTTTTCTCAGTTAAGAAAGATAGAAGGACCAGAGGACATGAAGCTACATTAGTAAAGGAGCAGTGTAGATTAGATATAAGAAAGTTCTCATTCTCACAAAGGACTGTAAATGAATGGAACAGATTATCTCCTGATTGTGTTGGTGCTAGTAGCGTGAATATGTTTAAAAATAAAATCGACACACACCTAAAAAAGGCGGGATACATGTAGATAAAAAGTATTGGACTCTCGATAAGCCAAAAGGCTTCCTTGTCCACCTGCCATCCAGAGTAATTTTCTGGATGGCAATCTTGTTAAATCTTGTTAAATCTGGTCTGCATGCATACCATGGGGGGGGGCACCCAGGGGTGGGAGCTGCAGTGCCAGTCTGTACAGCTCCAGACACTTGGTGGTCTGCATGCATACCATGGGGGGGGGCACCCAGGGGTGGGAGCTGCAGTGCCAGTCTGAACAGCCCCAGACACTTGGTGGTCTGCATGCATACCATGGGGGGGGGCACCCAGGGGTGGGAGCTGCAGTGCCAGTCTGTACAGCTCCAGACACTTGGTGGTCTGCATGCATACCCTGAGGGAGACACCCAGGGGTGGGAGCTGCAGTGCAGTTAAGATAATCTTGATTACTTGGCTCAATGTGTGCTGACTCTCTTTGATTTTATCATTCTGGGGGAGAGACACTGGGTACATTGCAAATATGCCAACCTTGAGAAATTATCTAACATATGCCCAGTTTTTTAAGTTGATGGACAGCAATCCCACACTTGCACCATACATATATTGGCTAATTATTTGTTAGTCCCGATTATGTGCAATTTCTTGATACACATTCCCATGAACCAAGGCTAATATTCAATATATTTCGATATAGGGTTTTGACCAAAACCTACATGAAATTACATTTTAGAAAAAAAAATTATGATCTTAGATAACATTATAAAACATGGTGTGTAACAATTTATGTAACTGATCCAAATGTATCAACATTTATCTGTTTGTTGCTAACGAATAATATACATTGCAAAACCTGTTGACATTTGGGCCTGAATTAACATACATGCCATTTATAATAAACATGCAGCAAAATAATGTCTTTTCAAATGTTTTATTTATACAGATACAAGTGATCAGACTGGATATTTTAGGGTGCTTATATTATAGCCGGGGTACTGCTAAATACTCTAAGAAATTATATTTGCAAGCAGTTAATGACACGCTAAGAAAGCTCACAACACAGTTATGATTAAACCATCAACTAATCTGATTAAATGACAGCTGTTTCTACACGTCATGTTCATCTAAAGTATTTCACAGTGTTGGAGGAGTGGAAAGTACTGACATTTTACAACTGTTTGAGTCAGTGGGCCAGTCAATGCACCAAACTCAACATGTGTGATTTTACAACCTTCCAATGTTGTGACTTTATCCAGTCCCTGACTGCCCCCATTCATTATTGTAGCTTGTGAGTTTCAGGTTATTAGTTGATTGATTTAACTTGGGATTTGTGTATTAGTATCACTGCAGAAAATCACACACAGTGACCCTTTAATGCATGGACTTTACCAGAAACTCCAGGACCCAGTATTCCAGCAGTGCCCAGCTTGTAGGCACAATTAACTGAAATGGCACCACAGTACCTCATGAAAGAAAAACTTAATTGAGAATAGCTGTTTTATGCATACATGCACACTCATATATATATATATATATATATGAATAATGATTTTCAATATACACTCTACATAATTTTTCGTTATAGCAAAATGGATCTTAAGTCTTAACACATGTCTGGTAATTTGTATAGTCAGATTTTCAGTTATTACTAAATTTGTAGTTGTAACTTTATTTCTTGTGACTCCACTTCCTTTGTCTTTTTTCTGTGACATTTCTGTGACTAACTATAATATATATATATATATATATATATATACATACATAATATATATAATGTATAGCTGTATACATATCATATTTAGGGGCATCACTCCAATCAAACCACACAGGTGGGCAAGTATCTGGACACAATTAACAATGATCTAAGTAGCATTTCTACAGATTGGCATTCTGTCATACCAGTATACATACTGTCATTAGGGTACCCCCTCTAGTTCACAACTACTTAGATATCTGCTTATCCAACCTTGTGCAGCCAAGCATATAACTGATACTGCCAGAGCACACTTATCAACATGTTAGTCATTTACTTTAATTGTCAACTAATTAAGAGGATGTCAGTCCACCATCATTAAATATCTACACTTTCACATACAATTTATTAGTAAAAAAACGATGGTACAGAAGGTAAGTTCTTATGTATCACAGTATCCAGTCCTCAGGTCTGATCAAGACACTTTACACTTTACTCCCTGGCAGACCTGTTCAATTGAACACCATCTCGACTTCACTGGGAAGCATCCACAATGAATGGAGGTTGATTCCTGTGTGCAGTATATGTTTGTTTGACATGTAATCAAAATTATACAACATAAATATACATATTACACTACTTATAAATTTGCAATACTGCAGTATATATATATATATATATAATATATATATATATACTGCAGTATTGCAAATTGATAAGTAGTGTAATATGTATATTTATGTATATATATATATATATATCTTATATAATTTTATGAATAACCTTTTAGTTTAGTTGCCTAAATGCACTTTTCAAATTATAAACACTAATATATATATACAGATTGTATAATTACAGAAACAAATACCTAAATGATAGTTTGGCATTCCTGAAAAAAATTGTTTTGTTTCAAAGAGAAACATAAAGCAATATTATATCGCTGACTACCCATGAATCAGCATGTGTTCCAGTTCTGACAGTCAAGTGGATCAATTTCTGGAGGGGGGACATTACAGAAATGTCGTTGGTGGGTAAAACGAGCACATATATTTTTTCAATTCAATTCAATGCTTTATTTCAGACACAAATACATATAGTGATACATATATCGTTCCATATACCCCTACCACTGTTAAAATTATAGTAGAAGCACGTTATATAATACATTTAACAGAGGTTATGATAACATATTACTTTTAAACGTATGCCATAAAACTGTTCAAATAACATCCAAATGCCCACACATATTAGGAAATGGTTCAGAAGTTGGATGAACATCTTGCCAGTTTTGTAACACATTCTAACAAACTCTACAGGTGTGTAAAACTGTCATCTACCCTGTCATGATGTTTCATTGGTAATTGTAATTTATTCTGTGTAATTAAAAAGTACATCAATTATGATTTATTACAATATTATAATGGTAATATGAGGAATATTATTTATGTATCTATATGATATATTGCAAACAACATCCATTTCTGGTCAGTCCAAAGCCACATGCCTGATAATAACACTACACTATTTAGTGTACAGTTGAAAGTCTACAATTCCTTACCAGAAGTCTGAAACAGATTAAGCCTGTCCATCCTTATCCAGAAGGCAGGGTAATTGTTTGGTCAGTTTGGCTAGGGTGCAACTAATTGCAGACCATGATTCCCAGGGGGTATCATAAAGCCTTCTGAAATACAGACTGGCTTCAGGCTGCTGCTTAGTTCTAACTACCTACGTACACCTGTAATTGAATAGAGACTAGATTGAAAAGTATTGTTATAATAAAAAAGTCAGGTTATTCTTTTCCAAACAACTAGTTGGTAGAACACATTACCGAAATAATCAAAAATTTGAAAGTTAGATTTGAAGCCACAAAAAGTTATTATTTCTGTGCATCAGTTTTACCTGACCTCACACCAGATGCCTCACCATGGTACACACCACCACTTAGAAATGAGGATCACCACTCAACTGTTCCGTCTGAACTTACTCCAGATATCTCGCCACTAACTATTTCACCAGCCAGAAGTGAGGATGAATTCCAAAATTCACAGGTGTGCACACCATTACCATCTCCATCATTGCCGGTCAACGAACAGTCGCAGTGTGACTCAACATCACCACCACTCCCACTAGAGATAACCATTGGCACAGATGAACATATTATAGCATCTGGAGGTGATGACCTTCCTAAAAAAGGCAAGTTACTTTAAACAAAAGACCTATATATTCTTTGTTTAGATGGCATAGTGGGTCATGAATGTATGTCAGTAGGTCTAAAAGAGAATCAGTTTTTTTATTTTCGATAACACTGCTAATATTCGTCGCCATCACAACATCACGAAGAACCAGTTTTGGGATGATTGTGGGTCTTGGGTGAGTGGTCCCACAAACACTGCCATGAACTATCCGAGGTAGTACTGCATGACAACGTGTATGGAACTGTGTTCTATAAAAGAACAGATGGTGGGAGGCAACGAATTGTCACCCCACTGGAGCCCCAACCACACCCAGAATCCATACACAGTTCTACACAGGGCTTATGCTAAACATACACAGAGTGGATAGTATAAATGCAGGATATCATGGATTGAGCAAAATATGATTATGGCATTTCTAGATGGCAAGCAGAAGGTTGCAGTTGCAGAGGTTATATGTACATTTCCAGGTCGGGCGCCTCATGGAAGCAGCAAACATTGTAGCAGAAATTACATTCCTACCAAAGGAGCTGTAATTGATAACATAAAGGAGCAAGTTCCGCACAAGTCCCCCAAACCAGGTGTGGCAGAGACTGGCTGATTCTGGAGAGATGGGTGGTCCCAGATCGCGAAAGCAAGTAGCAAATATGAGGTATAGGAAGAAAAAGCAGCAGCTATCACAAAAAAACAGGTTGATTTCACTGACTACGTGCAGAACTTTGAGACAATGGTAAAGACCCATGAATCTGTGCAGTGAGTAGAAATTGGGAAGGACAAGGTGCCTGGAATAAATGTATATAGAGAGAACCAGCTGCCTGACATCAAACGTTTCTGCTGCTATGCTCCACTCGCCCACTCTACTGTTCTCGGCGTTGACAAGACTTAACTTATGCGACTTCCATGTTACCATTTGTGTCTTTTGGCAACAGTGTTCGGCAATAGTGACTTTTTAAGTTATAACAGCTTCTTCAGCCACCTTGGTGGTAAGCTATGAGGGACACCATCACACCCCATCTTTGGCACAGATGATGAGAAGGTAATGAAGCAAGCCATGCAAACAGCTTTTCCAGATTCTAACCTACTCAATTGCACCTGACATCTGAAACAGAATGTGGACGCCTACCTAAAAGACAAGATTATTGAAGTAACTAGTTTCGCACTGCTTTCTTTTGAAGTTTAAAAATGCGATGGGCTTGATGACCCCACACCAATATGCCATAATTAATCTTTTGAAGTTAGTTACATAGAAGCAATTAAGCTGAATATCTTGCAAAATCGTAACGGATTATGTGGCAACGGCTGTCTGTTGACATTGATACTGACAGATCAGTGAAATTGTTGGACGTCGTACGATACGTATCCTCAATCAAAAGACAAAGCCTCAATGCAGAAATTCAATACCTTCTCGCAAAAAATGTACAGTAATGGTAAAGTAACATGCCAAAAATAAATCTTTAATATATGGTTTACTGGTATTATTAAATTTTGCGATGTTCTTATTATCCTTTCAGTTATAATGCCATTCGCCAGGTGGCGCTACAGTGTCAAGACTAGATGTTCGTCCGGAAGATCGGATAAAATGCCTAAATTGTGTAACTCCTGGGTGAAATACAGACTCAAAATGTTTAATAATGCACATACATACCACCAACAGTCAAACTATCTACCAACGCATTACATTACATGGCCGTGCGTGGTCGTTTGTGGTCGTTCGTGGTCGTTCGTGGTCGTTCGTGGTCGTGCGTGGTCGTGCGCCTTTTAGACAAACCCCTTAGAATGATTCAATCAAATACAGATTGCTCGTGCGTAGTAGCAGTACCCTAAGATACGTATATATAAAATTAGACAAAAAGATACTGAACGGTTTCTAAGATACGGCAGCAAATGGCGGACGGTGGACGGCAGACGCAGAGTGATGGCTAGTCCGTTGGACTTTCGGCCCAAAGGACTAAAAATTGGGGTACGTGAAAAAAACAGTGCCCACAGCAAACATAAGTTTACTATTTTATAAGTCTTGGATTATTTGTTGAGGGCAGTGAACCAGACATTGACAGTTGAAATTAATAATAATAATAAGATAACTTCTATAAAGTATATATAAGGTATACATATATATATATATATATATATAAGGTAGGCATTTCTGTCAAAATCAAAACACTGAGAAGACAAGACCTAGACAGCTGTTTTTGGTTCGGGTGTAGAATAGGGCTGTGCAACCTAACACCAGGTTCACTGTGATGAATAGGGCTGTGCAACCTAACACCTGGTTCACTGTGATGAATAGGGCTGTGCAACCTAACACTCGGTTCACTGGGATGAATTGGGCTGTGCAACCTAACACTCGGTTCACTGTGGTGAATAGGGTTGTGCAACCTAACACCTGGTTCACTGTGGTGAATAGGACTGTGCAACCTAACACTCGGTTCACGGTGGTGAATAGGGCTGTGCAACTTAACACTCGGTTCACGGTGGTGAATAGGGCTGTGCAACCTAACACTCGGTTCACGGTGGTGAATAGGGCTGTGCAACCTAACACTCGGTTCACGGTAGTGAATAGGGCTGTACAACCTAACACCTGGTTCACTGTGATGAATAGGGCTGTGCAACCTAACACTCGGTCCACTGTGGTGAATAGGGTTGTGCAACCTAACACCTGATTCACTGTGGTGAATAAGGCTGTGCAGCCTAACACCTGGTTCACTGTGGCGAATAGGCCTGTGCAACCTAACACTCGGTTCACTGTGGTGAATAGGCCTATGCAACCTAACACCTGGTTTACTCTGGTGAATAGGGCTGTGCAACCTAACACCCGATTCACTGTGTTAGTTATAAATAAAGAAAGACGTAAGTAGTATAGTAGGTTAAGTACGAGTTACGCAATCCGTTCCCGGTGCAAATCCCATGTTAAAAGATAGCGATTTTGCTCCAGACCGCTCCCGGGTTAAAGGATAGGCCGTTTTCACCCCATGTTAAGAGATAGGGATTTTGCTCCAGACCGCTCCCGGGTTAAAGGATAGGCCGTTTTCACCATGTTAAAGCATAGGAGCTATTATCGCAAAGGTATGCGACCACGCGATAACCCGTCTATTTGCCTGAAAGAGGAGGGATTTGACGCAATAACGTGTCGAATTGCCTGAAAGAGGAGGGATTTCACGCGATAACCTGTCTATTTGCCTGAAAGAGGAGGGCTTTGACGCGATAACCCGTTAAGTGTAGTGTTTCGTTTGTACAACTCGTGTCTATAGATCAATTCGTGCAGCGTGTTGGTCAAACCATAGTGTTTCGTTTGTCCGACTAGTTGGTCTGAGTTCAATTCGTGTCACGTGTTCGGCTAAGTTTAGTATTTCGTTTGTACAACTCGTGTCTATAGTTCGATTTGTGTAGCATGTTGGTCAAAGTGTAGTGTTTCGTTTGTCCGACTAGTTGGTCTGAGTTCAATTCGTGTCAGGTGTTCGGCTAAGTTTAGTATTTCGTTTATACAACTCGTGTCTATAGTTCGATTCGTGTAGCATGTTGGTCAAAGTGTAGTGTTTCGTTTGTCCGACTAGTTGGCCTGAGTTCAATTCGTGCCACGTGTTCAGCTAAGTTTAGTATTTCGTTTGTACAACTCGTGTCTGTCGTTCGATTCGTGTAGCGTGTTGGTCAAAGTGTAGTGTTTCGTTTGTACGACTAGTTGGTCTGAGTTCATTAACATCTCTGTACTGAACTACACACATATATAAATGGCTATCATCTCTACTGAACAACACACATACATAACTGGCTAACGTCTCTGCACTGAACTACACACCAACATAACAGGCTAACACCTATGTGCTAAACTACACACATACATAACCGACTAACGTTTTTACTGAACTACACAGCGACATAACAGGCTAACATCTCTGTACTGAACTACACACATACATAACTGGCTAACGTCTCTACTGAAATACACATATACATAACGGGCTAACGTCACTACTGAACAATACACAGACATAACTGGCTGTCATCTCTACTGAACAATACACAGTCATAACTGGCTAACGTCTCTGTACTGAACTACACACATACATAACCGGCTAACGTTTTTACTGAACTACACACCGACATAACAGGCTAACATCTCTGTACTGAACTACACACATACGTAACCGGCTAATGTTTTTACTGAACTACACACCCACATAACAGGTTAACATATCTGTACTGAACTACACACATATATAAATGGCTATCATCTCTACTGAACAGCACATATACATAACAGGCTAACATCTCTGTGCTGAACTACACACATACATAACCGACTAACGTTTTTACTGAACTACACAGCGACATAACAGGCTAACATCTCTGTATTGAACTACACAGATACATAACTGGCTAACATCTCTGTACTGAACTACACATATACATAACTGGCTAACGTCTCTACTGAAATACACATATACGTAACTGGATAAGGTCTCTACTGAACAATACACAGACATAACTGGCTGTCATCTCTACTGAACAATACACAGTCATAACCGGCTAACGTTTTTACTGAACTACACACCGACATAACAGGCTAACATATCTGTACTGAACTACACACATACGTAACTGCACATAGACATAAGTGGTTAACATATCTGTACTGAACTACACAGATACATAACTGGCTAACGTCTCTACTGAACAATACACAGACATAACTGGCTGTCATCTCTACTTAACTACACACATACGTAACTGCACACAGACATAAGTGGTTAACATATCTATACTGAACTACACAGATATATAAATGGTTAACATATATGTACTGAACTACACAGATATATAACTGGCTAACGTCTCTACTGAAATACGCATATACATAACTACCTATCATCTGTATTGAAATATACGCAGACATAATTGTGTAATGTTTCTATACTGAACTACATACAGACATAACTGATGACGTTATACAGGGTGCGCCCGCTCGCACTCGCGACAAACAAACAAGTCCAGACACCTCTCGAGTACGGGTTTTATAAGAGACACGAATTTAATCACTACCTATACCAATAACTATATGTTTGACCTACGGTGTGTGTGTGTGGGTGTGTGTGTGTGTGTGTGTGTGTGTGTGTGTGTGTGTGTGTGTGTGTGTGTGTGTGTGTGTGTGTGTGTGTGTGTGTGTGTGTGTGTGTGTGTGTGTCAGTGTGTGTGTGTGTTGTATATCAGTGTTTGTAAGTTGTTTGTCAGTGGTTATGAGCTTTAGGTCGGTATAAGTATGGTGTAGGTCAATATTTGTGTGTTGTATATCAGTGTTTGTAAGTTGTTTGTCAGTGGTTATGAGCTGTAGGTCGGTATAAGTATGGTGTAGGCCAATGTTTGTGTGATTGTTAGCTAATGTTATAGGTCAAAGGATTATACCGGTTTGTTTATAATCAGTGTTCGATATAGTTTTTAAAAAATTATAGCTAATAAGCCTGTACTGTTTTATCATAATGCTTCACTTTGTTAAGCGCTTGTTTACAAAATAGGTTTGACAACTTTGATGTCAAGGTCACTGGCGCTGAGTTGACAACGTGTCTCGCCCATACCGCATCGCACATAGCGTGTCGATTGTGTTTACTTCATTAATAATAACAACGAGGAAAATAGATGAGACTTGAACAGGGAATACCCCTTCAAAACAGTTTACAAACAGACTATCAACCGTGATACGGCTGGTAAGTACAAATCTCGTATTACAAATACTGGTATCTCGTATGTTTTATCACGGGCCGAATATCAAGATGTTCTTCCAACACACAGTCACAGAGTGTTCATTACGAGTTCATACCAGTTTATACCGGTTAACAGGGACATTTTTCACTCGCTATAACGTCACTGACCATAACATCACATGATGGGATTATATTCAAGCGCGAAAGCTCAAAACAATGGCTAACCAATGTCAATGTTTATATTTTGTAGGTTAATGTTTAGCACTGGTTATGTGTTGTAGGTCGGTATAAGTATGGTGTAGGTCAATGTTTGTGTGATGTATATCAGTGTTTGTAAGTTGTTTGTCAGTGGTTATGAGCTGTAGGTCAGAGAGACTTTAGTCCCTATGCTTTGTCAGGTTTGGACCTATGTTAAAGATGTAAATGTATAGGCTAGGAGAGGCCTACACCTAAACAAATGGTCGACAATCTATGCCATATAAGAAAAAACACCATTGTCCACCAGGGATGATGTTTGTAGTTCGTGATCTATCCCTCAGGGGACTCCCTTGCACGCAAGCGTGCAAGAGACACGAATTTTGGCAGTACACATATATTTTACAAATTCCAAGATGGTCGCTCTGTTCGAAAAAAAACGAGGCTACAGGTTCTGATATAACATAGTCCTATATGTAGTCTACATCTCGTATACATTACTTCAGACAAAACGGTCTACGCTGAATTTATAATCCTTTTCTTATACATGACGCCTTATTATAACACCACATTTTTGACACGTCATCGTCAACCAAATAAGGGCTCGGTCCCTTGGCGGAGCCTCGGCCTACGTCCAAGCAATCTCGTGTGTGACATATTCAAATGATATTCGGTATATGTTATTTTTCTTCAAAAAGTGGTCGCATACCTTTGCGATAATAGCTCCTATGCTTTAAGATGGTAACAATTCCCTATCTTTTAACATGGGTAAAAATTCCCTATCTCTTAACATGGGATAAAAATGGCCTATGCTTTAACATGGAAAAAATTCAAAAAAAAAAAGTGGTCGCATACCTTTACGATAATAGCTCCTATGCTTTAACATGGTGAAAACGGCCTATCCTTTAAACCGGGAGCGGTCTGGAGCAAAATCCCTATCTTTTAACATGGGATTTGCACTGGGAACGGATTGCGTAACTCGTACTTAACCTACTATACTACTGACGTACCAAAGTCCGAGCGTGGTTTCCTATCACAGTAGTTGTCTGGGAGACGTGGCAAGGAGTCCGCCTTGAGGTCGTACTGGCTCAAGTGCTCAAAAACCTGAAGAGACATTAGGGAATCAGGCCTTGATGCAGGATAACATTTTGTAATCAATTTGTTTTCCTTCATTTCCTGTCTTTGCTCCATTTATGCAGGAAACAGTTTTGACCAGTCCAAAACTGTCCAGGTATATACACATGGACATACAATCCAGTCTAAACACACACACACACACACACACATATATATATGTATATGTGTAACACACAGTTATTAAAACATAATAGACATATGAATAACAGTGACAGTCAATAATGAGTAAGTTTTTTTCTTTGCGCCTGAAATTTTCACCCATCCAAATTCAATCTTTCACCCATCCACACATGAACTCAACCCTTCCAAATGACGGGTGGATGGGTCTCAAGATAAAGCTATGCTGTTCTCCTCTGCCCCAACAGATGTTCAGTGCATGGATGCAAAGGCTTCGGTGCACGTTTATTGGTTTCTCAAAACTGGCATCAGGCAACACTAATTGCACACAATATATTCTACCAAACTGAGATGAAAGATGGACGCATAACAAGAACTCAACAACTCGCAGCTAAAGCCACACATGCACTATGAATGACCTAACAAGTGTCTGCAAGGTGGTAGCAGCAGTATTGCCATCTATTACATTTATAATGCATTCATTGATGTAAAATGTTTGTTTTCATGCAAGCTTCACTAATGAAAAATGGGTGTGTACAGTGTGCGTTTATCAGGAACTATACTGTATTATTATGAATTATACTTGCAATGTAAACATCAAGTATTGAACAAGATTGTAGTATCGATCAATACTGAAGAAATCTGGTATCGAACCAGCTCTACCTCATTCACAACTGTGTTCAAGGACAAAATGTTTACAGTATTAACATGTTCAACCATGCACGTCATCGTACCTTGGCCATGGTCAGTTGCTTGGCAGCGCCCATAATGTGGACGCTCTTGTCCACTACACTGACACTGCACAGAGAGTTTGCGTCTGCTTTCACTTTCAAGTTCACTTTCGAGCCCGGCATCTTCTCCTTCTTACCAAACTGTAGCTCCACCTGTCAATGATACAAACATGAAACCCAAAACAATTAAACAAACTAGTTTCGCCTTACTTGAATTAGCAAAACATACCTGTGCTACACACAGAGATATGGAAGATGTTTTCCCAAAACTAATGTGTATTATGACTCAGTTTTGACACAGTTTTTCGTAACAAACTTATATAAAATGTCCCCAACTGATCAGTAGTCCTCGTAAGATTATAAACAATCGATTTATGCCTAAAACTGTTAAACCCGAAAATAAAGATGTAACTTTTCTTCCAAGGGGTTGTTGATAAAGGGGTTGTTGATAAATGGCTGAAAGTCTGACGCCCGAGGTGAAAGCCATGTAGGAGAAAACTATTAACAGGCATATGCTTGCTTGATTACAGTTATATATTAGTTTGTTTGAAATACCCAAATAAAATATTATTTTATCTTTGCTATGTAACTGGACATCCTATACACATTTAATGTTTGAAATAGCTGCATGAATACAAAACTGAGATCGCAAAAGGTCTGAGCTGAATAGCTGAGCCTGCAAGGGAATAGGTGTAGACTTCTATAACATCAGGAACCTAAGCTTTGAAGTGCAGTAAACAAGAATTATTAGGAAAATTCATGAACATTGATGCGCGAGAGTAGAGCATCGCAACAGATGAAGACAACTCATTAAGATGCCAGAATATAACAAGTGATGAAGCCCCAACTTAGAACAGATCAAGGAAGCACAGAAGTTTCTACCTTGTTTTGAAGACACTTCTTGATGTTGATATTGATGTTGTCAGCAACTGTCTCCCCATCCTCTCTCACATAGTAGACAAGGACTCGACTGACGGGTGACATATTTGGTGACACTGCGATCTCAAGTACAAAGCTTGATACGTACACGGGCAGTTTGACAGGTTTTCGTTTCGGAATCTCTATGAGCATTTCTGTTGACAAGGTGGGTGACAGGATGAGGAGGATTCAGAGGAGCTCTCACTAAGATAACGGGCTCTTAAGGAAAATGCATCATTAAACAGAATTCGTTGTCAAGTTAAAAAAGTTTTATAGACATGCACAAATCTGCAGCCATATCTTTTGTCTCTGCTACCTGCTACAGGAACAGGAAATGTTGATTTATCCGAAATACGTAATACAGCAAATTAATCATTATAAAACAAAAGAATATATAATATATTGGAATCAAATCGACATGAAAAAAACACAAAGTGGTAAGTATATAATGTATGATGTCACGAAAATAATTTCAATGACATTATTTGCGTGACACATTGGTGAAAGCGTCCCTTTGGCCATCCTTGTGTTGAATGTATTCGGCGTACGAGATCATAATTTTAGACCAAAATCGATTTTAAAGACCAAAATCGCCTTATGAACCCCAGGACATAAGAAGGTTAATAGGTCACAGGTCAGAGGTGAGCAACATCAGATGATGTCACACTGCGTGTGAATGACAGGTGAAATACATAGGACATGGTAAGTCATTCATAGGGAGCAAAATAACATGTCACATCAAAAACTTACAAACCATTTAGTGAATTTGTTAACAGATTTTGTTATGTACACTTTTCAAAACCGACTCTGCATATTACCTGAACTGTTGCACAGACAATAGGTTTGAAACTGATTCATGATGGGCAAACATGACCTACCTGGTACCTACAAGTGTCATAAGAGAACATTATTGGAGACATTTCTGTTCTTAAGCGAACATAGTCAGATCTCATTTAACCTTTGTATTATTCATACATGTATACAGTTTTAACAATTTTTTTATAAAAATGATATTGTTCATGACAACCAGATTAAATTTTAATAACAAGAATTAAACTTACATTGGAACTGTATTTGAAACTTGCAACGTTTTGATCTGTCTAAAGCGGACCATGATCGCGCACTGATGTCATGTGATGTGGCTCAGATTTTGGTGGAATGACACTTACATCGGTGAAACTAAGACCACTCAGCCAGAGGTTTAAAGAACACACAAACCTGGATAAGCCTACATGAATAGATCATTGTCTGGCCACAGGTCACTCAGTATCCATGGACAATACCAAAGTCTTGTCCCGAGAACAAAACTGGCACAAGAGAAAAGTAAAGGAGGTCATCTACATCAGAGAGCCCCTACAATGAACTGAGACCAGGGATACCATTTGCCCGCCTTCTACAACCAGATCATTCTGCCAAAATCTAAGCCACGTCACATGACATCCGTGCGTGATCAAGATCCGCTGTAGACTGATCGAAACGTTGCAAGTTTCAAATACAGCTTCAATGTAAGTTTAATGCTTGCTGTTCAAACTAATTTTAGTTTTATTTATCTTAGCATCATCTTTTAGTGTCTAATCAACTTATTTAATGTAATTTAACTTTATATTGTTGTTGTACAGTATGTTTAGCTGTTCAGCATTTTGCTAGTCGTTTGCTTTATAATTCCATTTACCCGTAATTTTACTATATATAGGTTTATTTATATATACACTGTACTAGGATTTTGATTAACTTTACTTTTTTATTATTTATTTATCTTCAATGTGATTTTATCTTTCTTAGATATTTGCCGATTTTGTAAACCCCGGTTAAGGGGCATTAGTCCAGGATTTGATGGAGTATAGAACTTTATTATTATTATTATTATCATCAGATCACTTTAAAAGGGAATTTATGGGCATTCACCCATGAAGATGCAATTTTGTTTCTCTGTACCAGTAACGGAGCTGTCAACGATAACCTCCTCCACCACCTCCATCCTTCCTTCCTCTTCCTCATCCTCCTCCTCGTCTGGCTGTGTTCTCACCAACACTTCCGCCCTATTAGTTATCGGACCCGCCGCCACAATGTTTCCCCGTGACATCACCTGAAGGCATACAAAAGATACGTCGTCATATATAATTTCGACGACCTAAACAACACATACAGTATAGTAAAACCTAGCTGTGTGGTCACCTCAGAAATATACCCACCTCACTACTAAGGCAAACCAGGGATACAAGTGGATAAAAGTGACCGGAATATCCAGGTGGTTGTACAAGCGGGATTAATTTCCTGGACTTTACTGATAGCAAAAATAATTTGGGACCACAATCAGGTGGCTGTATCACCAAGATGGCCATAAAGTGAGGTTTGACTGTACTGTATCTGATCTGTAGGGCTTGGAAAGCACTTAAAACTTCAACCCCTGGCAAACATTGGGACCATACCCTGAGGTTTGACTGTACTATATGTGGTGTCTAGGTCATTGAAAGCGCTTAACACTTCAACCCCTGGCAAATATTGCGACCATAAAGTGAGGTTTGACTGTACTGTATCTGATCTGTAGGACATTGAAAGCATTTATTTCTTCAACGCCTGGCAAACATTGGGACCATAAACTGAGGTTTGACTGTATTGTATCTGGTCTTTAGGGCATTGAAAGCGCTTAAAACTTCAACCCCTGAAAAACATTGGGACCATAAAGTGAGGTTTGACTCTACTCTATCTGGTCTGAAGGGCATTGAAATCACTGAACACTTCAACACCTGGCAAACATTGGGACTATAAAGTGAGGTTTTATTGTACTGTATCTGATCAGTAGGGCATCGAAAGCATTTCACATTTCAACCCCTGGCAATAACTGTGACCATGAAGTCAGGTTTGTCTGTACTGTATCTGGTCTCTAGGGCATTGAAAGTGCTTAACACTTCAAAACCTGGCAAACATTGCATCCATAAAATCAGGTTTGACTGTACAGTATCTGGTGTCTAGGTCATTGAATGCGCTTAAAACTTCAACATCCCGAAAATATTGCGACCATAAAGTGAGGTTTGATTGTACTTTATCTGATCTGTGTGGCATTCAAAGCACTTAACACTTCAAATCATGTCAAACATTGGGACCATAAAATGAGGTTTGACTCTACTGTAGCAGGTCTCTAGCGCATTGAAAGCGCTTAATACGACAACTCCTGGCAAACATTGTGACCACAAAGAGAGGTTTGATTGCATTTTATCTGTTCTTTGGGGCATTGAAAGCACATAACAGTTCAACCCCTGGCAAACTTTACGACCATAAATTGAGGTTTCTCTTTACTGTGTCTGGTCTGTACGGCATTGAAAGCGCTTAACACTTCAACCGCTGACAAACATTGTGTCCATAAAATGAGGTTTGACTGTACAGTATCTGGTGTCTAGGTCATTGAACGCGCTTAATACTTCAACATCTGGCAAATATTGCCACCATAAAGTGATTTTGACTGTACTTTATCTGATCTGTACGGCATTGACAGCGCTTAACACTTCAACCCATGACAAACATTGACTCCATAAAATGAGGTTTGACTGTACTGTATCTGGTCTATAGGGCATTGAAAGCGCTTAACACTTCAACTCATGGGAAACATAGAGACCACAAAGTTAGGTTTGGCTGTACTATATCTGACCTGTAGGGCATTGAAAGCACTTTACACTTCAACCCCTGACAAACTTTGCGACCATAATATGAGGTTTGTCTGTAGTATATCTTGCACCTACGATATTGATAGCGATTAACACTTTGACCTCTGGCAAACATTGGGACCATAAAATGAGGTTTGATTCTACTGTATCAGGTCACTAGGGCATTGAAAGCGGGTAATACGACAACCACCAGCAAACATTTTGATCATAAAGCGAGGTTTGACTGCATTTTATCTGGTCTTTGGGGCATTGAAAGCACATAACTCTTCAACCCCTGACAAACATTGGGTCCATAAAATGAGGTTTGACTTGACAGTGTCTGGTGTCTAGGTCATTGAACGCGTTTAATACTTCAACATCTCGCAAATATTGCGACCATAAAGTGACTTTTGATTGTACTGTATCTGATCTGTAGGGCATTGACAGCGCTTAACACTTCAGCCCCTGACAAACATTGACTCCATAAAATGAGGTTTGACTGTACTGTATCAGGTCACTAGGGCATTGAAAGCGCTTAAAACGACAACCACCAGCAAACATTTGGACCATAAAGAGAGGTTTGATTGCATTTTATTTGGTCTTTGGGGCATTTAAAGCACATAACACTTCAACCCCTGGCAAACATTGCGACCATAAAGTGAGGTATGACTGTTCTGTATCTGGTATGTAGGGCATTGAAAGGGCTTAATATTTCAACCCGTCACAAACATTAGGACCATAAAACGAGGTTTGGCTGTATTATATCAGACCTGTTGGGCATTGAAAGTATCCGGTTTGAAGGGCATTGAAATCACTTTACACTTCAACACTTGTCAAACACTGGGAACATAATGTGAGGTTTGACTGTACTGTATCTGGTCTCTAGAGCACTGAAAGCTCTCAACACTTCAACACATGTCAAACATTGGGACCATAAAGTGAGGTTTGACTTTTCTGTGTCTGGTATGTAGGGCATTGAAAGGGCTTAATATTTCAATCCCTCACAAACATTGGGACCATAAAACGAGGTTTGGCTCTATTATATCTGACCTGTTGGGCATTGAAAGCACTTTACACTTCAACCCCTGACAAATATAGCGACCATAAAATGAAGTTTGTCTGTACTATATCTTGTTCCTAGGGCATTGCAGGCGATTCACACTTCAACCCCTGGCAAACATTGTGACCGTAAAGTGAGGTTTGACTGTACTGTATCTGGTATCTAGGGCATTGAAAACGTTTAACATTCAACCCTTGACAAATATTGCGACCATAAAATGAATCTTCCCTGTACTGTATCTGTTCTGTAGGGCATTGACAGCGCTTAACACTTCAAACCCTGACAAACATTGACTCCATAAAATGAGATTTGACTGTAATGTATCTGGTCTCTAGAGCACTGAAACAGCTTAACACTTCAACCCATGACAAACATTGAGACCATAAAGTGAGGTTTGACTGTACGGTAGCTGGTCACTAGAGCGCTGAAGGCGCTTAACACTTCAACTCCTATCAAACATTTCGACCATAAAGTGAGGTTTGACTGTACTGTATATGGTATGTAGGGCAATGAAAGCGATTAACATTTCAACCCTTGGCAAATATTGGGACCATAAAGTGAAGCTTCCCTGTATTGTATCTGTTCTGTATGGCATTGAAATCACTTAACACTTCAACTCCTGAAAAAAATTGGTACCATAATGTGAGGTGTGACTGTACGGTAACTGGTCTCTAGAGCACTGAAGGCGCTTAACACTTCAAATCCTGTCAAACATTTCGACCATAAAATGAGGTTTGACTGTTCTGTATCTGGTATGTAGGGCATTGATAGCGCTTAACACTTCAACCCCTCACAAACATTGGGTTCATAAAATGAGGTTTGACTGTACTGTATGTGGTGTCTATGTCATTGACAGCGCTTAACACTTCAAACCCTGGCAAATATTGCGACCATAAAGTGAGGTTTGACTGTACTGTATCAGGTCTCTGGGGCATTGAAAGCGCTTAATTCGACAACCCCTGGGAAATATTGTAACCATAAAGAGAGGTTTGAGTGCATTTGATCTGGTCTTTGGGGCATAGGAAGCACATAACACTTCAATCCTAGACAAACATTTCGAGCATAAAGTGAGGTTTGTCTGTACTATATCTTGTCCCTAGGGCATTGAAAGCGATGAACATTGCATCCCCTGGCAAACATTCGGACCATGAAATGAGGTCTAACTCTGCTGTATCAGGTCTGTTGGGCATTGAAACGCTTAATACGACAGCCACTGGCAAATATTTTGACCATAAAAAGAGGTTTGATTGCATTTTATCTGTTCTTTGGGGCATTGAAAGCGCTTAACAATTCAACCCCTGACAAACATTGGGTCCATAAAATGAGGTTTGACTGTACAGTATCTGGTGTCTAGGTCATTGAACGCACTTAATACTTCAACATCTGGCAAATATTGCGACCATAAAGTGACTTTTGACTGTACTGTATCTGATCTGTAGGGCATTGACAGCGCTTAACACTTCAACCCCTGACAAATATTGACTCCTTAAAATGAGGATTGACTGTACTGTATCTGGTGTCTAGGTCATTGAAAGCGCTTAACACTTCAACCCCTGGCAAATATTGCGACCATAAAGTGAGGTTTGATTGTACTGTATCTGATCTGTGTGGCATTCAAAGTACTTAACACTTCAACCCCTGGCAAACATTGCGAACATAAAATGAGGTTTGACTCTACTGTTTCAGGTCTCTAGGGTATTGAAAGCGCTTAATACGACAACCCCTGGCAAATAATGTGAACATAAAGAGAGGTTTGATTGCATTTTATCTGGTCTTTGGGGCATTGGAAGAACTTAACACTTCAACCCTAGACAAACATTGCGAGCATAAAGTGAGTTTTGTCTTTACTGTATCTGGTCTGTAGGGCATTGAAAGCGCTTACCATTTTGAACCACTGGCAAACATTGGGACCACAAAGTGAGGCTTGGGTGTACTGTATTTGAACTGTAGGGCATTGAAAGCACATAACTCTTCAACCCCTGACAAACATTGCGACCATAAAATGAGGTTTGTCTGTACTGTGTCTGGTCTCTATGTCATTGAAGGCACTTTACACTTCAACTCCTGGCAAACATTGGGGCCATAAACTGAAGTTTGCCTATGCTGTATCTGATCTGCAGGGCATTAAAACAATTTACATTGCAACCCTTGGCAAACTTTGCGAACATAAATTGAAGTTTCTCTCTACTGTATCTGGTCTCTATGGCATTGAAAGCGCTTCACACTTCAACCCCTGGCAAACATTGGAAACATAAAATGAATCTTCTCTGTACTGTATCTATTCTGTAGGGCATTGACGGCGCTTAACACTTCAACCCCTGACAAACATTGACTCCATAAAATGAGGTTTGACTCTACTGTATCTGGTGTGTAGGTCATAGAAAGCGCTTAACACTTCAAACCCTGGCAAATATTGAGACCAAAAAGTGAGGTTTCACTGTACTGTATCTGGTCTGTAGGGCATTGAAAGCGCTTAACACTTCAACCCATGGCAAACATTAAGACCACAGAGTGAGGTTTGGCTGTACTATATCTTGTCCCTAGGGCATTGAAAGCGATTACCACTTCAACCCGTGGCAAACATTGTGACCATAAAGTGAGGTTTGTCTGTACTGTATCTGGATTCTAGGGCATTGAATGCGCTTAACATTTCAACCCTTGGAAATATTGGAACCATAAAATGAAGCTTCCCTGTAATGTACCTGTTCAGTAGAGCGTTGACAGCGCTTAACAAATCAATCCCTGACAAACATTGACTCCATAAAATGACGTTTGACTGTAATGTATCTGGTCTCTAGAGCATTGAAACAGCTTAACACTTCAACCCATGACAAACATTGAGACCACAAAGTGAGATTTGGCTATACTATATCTGACCTGTAGGGCATTGAAAGCACTTTACACTTCAATCCCTGGCAAACTTTGCAACAATAAAGTGAGGTTTGTCTGTATTATATATTGTCCCTAGGGCATTGATAGCGATTAACATTTCAACCCCTGGAAAACATTGGGACCATCAAGTGAGGTTTTACTGTACTATATCTGGTGTCTAGGTCATTGAAATCGCTTAACATTTCAACCCCTGGCAAATATTAGGACCATAAAGTGAGGTTTCACTGTACGGTAACTGGTCTCTAGAGCACTGAAGGCGCTTAACACTTCAACTCCTGTCAAACATTTCGACAATAAAGTGAGGTTTGACTGTACTGTATCTGGTATGTAGGGCATTGGAAGCGCTTAACATTTCAACCCTTGACAAATATTGGGACCATAAAGTGAAGCTTCCCTGTATTGTATCTATTCTGTAGGGCATTGAAATCACTTAATACTTCAACTCCTGACAAAAATTGGGACCATAATGTGAGGTTTGACTGTACGGTAACTGGTCTCTAGAGCACTGAAGGCGCTTAACACTTCAACTCCTGTCAAACATTTCGACCATAAAATGAGGTTTGACTGTACTGTATCAGGTCTCTGGGGCAATGAACGCGCTTAATTCGACAACCCCTGGGAAATATTGTAACCATAAATAGAGGTTTTAGTGCATTTTATCTGGTCTTTATGGTATAGGAAGCACTTAACACTTCAATTCTAGACAAACATTGCGAGCATAAAGTGAGGTTTGTCTGTACTATATCTTGTCCCTAGGGCATTGAAAGCGATAAACATTGCAACCCCTGGCAAACATTGGGACCATGAAATGAGGTCTAACTCTACTGTATCAGGCCTGTAGGGCATTGAAACGCTTAATACGACAGCCACTGGCAAATATTTTGACCATAAAGAGAGGTTTGATTGCATTTTATCTGTTCTTTGGGGCATTGAAAGCGCTTAACAATTCAACCCCTGACAAACATTGGGTCCATAAAATGAGGTTTGACTGTACAGTATCTGGTGTCTAGGTCATTGAACGCACTTAATACTTCAACATCTGGCAAATATTGCGACCATAAAGTGACTTTTGACTGTACTGTATCTGATCTGTAGGGCATTGACAGCGCTTAACACTTCAACCCCTGACAAATATTGACTCCTTAAAATGAGGATTGACTGTACTGTATCTGGTGTCTAGGTCATTGAAAGCGCTTAACACTTCAACCCCTGGCAAATATTGCGACCATAAAGTGAGGTTTGATTGTACTGTATCTGATCTGTGTGGCATTCAAAGTACTTAACACTTCAACCCCTGGCAAACATTGCGAACATAAAATGAGGTTTGACTCTACTGTTTCAGGTCTCTATGGTATTGAAAGCGCTTAATACGACAACCCCTGGCAAATAATGTGACCATAAAGAGAGGTTTTATTGCATTTTATCTGGTCTTTGGGGCATTGGAAGAACTTAACACTTGAACCCTAGACAAACATTGCGAGCATAAAGTGAGTTTTGTCTTTACTATATCTGGTCTGTAGGGCATTGAAAGCGCTTACCATTTTGAACCACTGGCAAACATTGGGACCACAAAGTGAGGCTTGGCTGTACTGTATTTGAACTGTAGGGCATTGAAAGCACATAACTCTTCAACCTCTGACAAACATTGCGACCATAAAATGAGGTTTGTCTGTACTGTGTCTGGTCTCTAGGTCATTGAAGGCACTTTACACTTCAACTCCTGGCAAACATTGGGGCCATAAACTGAAGTTTGCCTGTACTGTATCTGATCTGTAGGGCATTAAAACAATTTACATTGCAACCCTTGGCAAACTTTGCTACCATAAATTGAAGTTTCTCTCTACTGTATCTGGTCTCTAGGGCATTGAAAGCGCTTCACACTTCAACCCCTGGCAAACATTGGGACCATAAAATGAATCTTCCCTGTACTGTATCTATTCTGTAGGGCATTGACAACGCTTAACACTTCAACCCCTGACAAACATTGACTCCATAAAATGAGGTTTGACTGTACTGTATCTGGTGTGAAGGTCATTGAAAGCGCTTAACACTTCAAACCCTGGCAAATATTGAGACCAAAAAGTGAGGTTTCACTGTACTGTATCTGGTCTGTAGGGCATTGAAAGCGCTTAACACTTCAACCCATGGCAAACATTGAGACCACAGATTGAGGTTTGGCTGTACTATATCTTGTCCCTAGGGCATTGAAAGCGATTACCACTTCAACCCCTGGCAAACATTGTGACCATAAAGTGAGGTTTGACTGTACTGTATCTGGATTCTAGTGCATTGAATGCGCTTAACATTTCAACCCTTGGAAATATTGGAACCATAAAATGAAGCTTCCCTGTACTGTATCTGTTCTGTAGAGCATTGACAGCGCTTAACAAATCAATACCTGACAAACATTGACTCCATAAAATGACGTTTGACTGTAATGTATCTGGTCTCTAGAGCACTGAAACAGCTTAACACTTCAACCCATGACAAACATTGAGACCACAAAGTGAGATTTGGCTATACTATATCTGACCTTTAGGGCATTGAAAGCACTTTACACTTCAATCCCTGGCAAACTTTGCGACAATAAAGTGAGGTTTGTCTGTATTATATCTTGTCCCTAGGGCATTGATAGCGATTAACATTTCAACCCCTTGAAAACATTGGGACCATCAAGTGAGGTTTTACTGTACTATATCTGGTGTCTAGGTCATTGAAATCGCTTAACATTTCAACCCCTGGCAAATATTAGGACCATAAAGTGAGGTTTGACTGTACGGTAACTGTTCTCTAGAGCACTGAAGGCGCTTAACACTTCAACTCCTGTCAAACATTTCGACCATAAAGTGAGGTTTGACTGTTCTGTATCTGGTATGTAGGGCATTGAAAGCGCTTAACATTTCAACCCTTCGCAAATATTGCGACCATAAAGTGAAGCTTCCCTGTATTGTATATGTTCTGTAGGGCATTGAAATCACTTAATACTTCAACTCCTGACAAAAATTGGGACCATAATGTGAGGTTTGACTGTACGGTAACTGTTCTCTAGAGCACTGAAGGCGCTTAACACTTCAACTCCTTTCAAACATTTCGACCATAAAATGAGGTTTGACTGTACTGTATCAGGTCTCTGGGGCATTGAAAGCGCTTAATTCGACAACCCCTGGGAAATATTGTAATCATAAAGAGAGGTTTTAGTGCATTTTATCTGGTCTTTGGGGTATAGGAAGCACTTAACACTTCAATCCTAGACAAACATTGCAAGCATAAAGTGAGGTTTGGCTGTACTATATCTTGTCCCTAGGGCATAGAAAGCGATTACCACTTCAACCCCTGGCAAACATTGTGACCATAAAGTGAGGTTTGACTGTACTGTATCTGGATTCCAGGGCATTGAATGCGCTTAACATTTCAACCCTTGGAAATATTGGAACCATAAAATGAAGCTTCCCTGTACTGTATCTGTTCTGTAGAGCATTGACAGCGCTTAACAAATCAATCCCTGACAAACATTGACTACATAAAATGACGTTTGAATGTAATGTATCTGGTCTCTAGAGCACTGAAACAGCTTAACACTTCAACCCATGACAAACATTGAGACCACAAAGTGAGATTTGGCTACACTATATCTGACCTGTAGGGCATTGAAAGCACTTTACACTTCAATCCCTGGCAAACTTTGCGACAATAAAGTGAGGTTTGTCTGTATTATATCTTGTCCCTAGGGCATTGATAGCGATTAACATTTCAACCCCTGGAAAACATTGGGACCATCAAGTGAGGTTTTACTGTACTATATATGGTGTCTAGGTCATTGAAATCGCTTAACATATCAACCCCTGGCAAATATTAGGACCATAAAGTGAGGTTTGACTGTACGGTAACTGGTCTCTAGAGCACTGAAGGCGCTTAACACTTCAACTCCTGTCAAACATTTCGACCATAAAGTGAGGTTTGACTGTTCTGTATCTGGTATGTAGGGCATTGAAAGCGCTTAACATTTCAACCCTTGGCAAATATTGGGACCATAAAGTGAAGCTTCCCTGTATTGTATCTGTTCTGTATGGCATTGAAATCACTTAATACTTCAACTCCTGACAAAAATTGGGACCATAATGTGAGGTTTGACTGTACGGTAACTGGTCTCTAGAGCACTGAAGGCGCTTAACACTTCAACTCCTGTCAAACATTTCGACCATAAAATGAGGTTTGACTGTACTGTATCAGGTCTCTGGGGCATTGAAAGCGCTTAATTCGACAACCCCTGGGAAATATTGTAACCATAAAGAGAGGTTTTAGTGCATTTTATCTGGTCTTTGGGGTATAGGAAGCACTTAACACTTCAATCCTAGACAAACATTGCGAGCATAAAGAGAGGTTTGTCTGTACTATAGATTGTCCCTAGGGCATTGAAAGCGATAAACATTGCAACCCCTGGCAAACATTGGGACCATGAAATGAGGTCTAACTCTACTGTATCAGGTCTGTAGGGCATTGAAACGCTTAATACAACAGCCACTGGCAAATATTTGGACCATAAAGAGAGGTTTGATTGCATTTTATCTGTTCTTTGGGGCATTGAAAGCGCTTAACAATTCAACCCCTGACAAACATTGGGTCCATAAAATGAGGTTTGACTGTACAGTATCTGGTGTCTAGATCATTGAACGCACTTAATACTTCAACATCTGGCAAATATTGCGACCATAAAGTGACTTTTGACTGTACTGTATCTGATCTGTAGGGCATTGACAGCGCTTAACACTTCAACCCCTGACAAATATTGACTCCTTAAAATGAGGATTGACTGTACTGTATCTGGTGTCTAGGTCATTGAAAGCGCTTAACACTTCAACCCCTGGCAAATATTGCGACCATTAAGTGAGGTTTGATTGTACTGTATCTGATCTGTGTGGCATTCAAAGTACTTAACACTTCAACCCCTGGCAAACATTGCGAACATAAAATGAGGTTTGACTCTACTGTTTCAGGTCTCTATGGTATTGAAAGCGCTTAATACGACAACCCCTGGCAAATAATATGACCATAAAGAGAGGTTTTATTGCATTTTATCTGGTCTTTGGGGCATTGGAAGAACTTAACACTTGAACCCTAGACAAACATTGCGAGCATAAAGTGAGTTTTGTCTTTACTGTATCTGGTCTGTAGGGCATTGAAAGCGCTTACCATTTTGAACCACTGGCAAACATTGGGACCACAAAGTGAGGCTTGGCTGTACTGTATTTGAACTGTAGGGCATTGAAAGCACATAACTCTTCAACCCCTGACAAACATTGCGACCATAAAATGAGGTTTGTCTGTACTGTGTCTGGTCTCTAGGTCATTGAAGGCACTTTACACTTCAACTCCTGGCAAACATTGGGGCCATAAACTGAAGTTTGCCTGTACTGTATCTGATCTGTAGGGCATTAAAACAATTTACATTGCAACCCTTGGCAAACTTTGCGACCATAAATTGAAGTTTCTCTCTACTGTATCTGGTCTCTAGGGCATTGAAAGCGCTTCACACTTCAACCCATGGCAAACATTGGGACCATAAAATGAATCTTCCCTGTACTGTATCTATTCTGTAGGGCATTGACAGCGCTTAACACTTCAACCCCTGACAAACATTGACTCCATAAAATGAGGTTTGACTGTACTGTATCTGATGTGTAGGTCATTGAAAGCGCTTAACACTTCAAACCCTGGCAAATATTGAGACCAAAAAGTGAGGTTTCACTGTACTGTATCTGGTCTGTAGGGCATTGAAAGCGCTTAACACTTCAACCCATGGCAAACATTGAGACCACAGAGTGAGGTTTGTCTGTATTATATCTTGTCCCTAGGGCATTGATAGCGATTAACATTTCAACCCCTGGAAAACATTGGGACCATAAAATGAAGCTTCCCTGTACTGTATCTGTTCTGTAGAGCATTGACAGCGCTTAACAAATCAATCCCTGACAAACATTGACTCCATAAAATGACGTTTGACTGTAATGTATCTGGTCTCTAGAGCACTGAAACAGCTTAATACTTCAACCCATGACAAACATTGAGACCACAAAGTGAGATTTGGCTATACTATATCTGACCTGTAGGGCATTGAAAGCACTTTACACTTCAATCCCTGACAAACTTTGCGACAATAAAGTGAGGTTTGTCTGTATTATATCTTGTCCCTAGGGCATTGATAGCGATTAACATTTCAACCCCTGGAAAACATTGGGACCATCAAGTCAGGTTTTACTGTACTATATATGGTGTCTAGGTCATTGAAATCGCTTAACATATCAACCCCTGGCAAATATTAGGACCATAAAGTGAGGTTTGACTGTTCTGTATCTGGTATGTAGGGCATTGAAAGCGCTTAACATTTCAACCCTTGGCAAATATTGGGACCATAAAGTGAAGCTTCCCTGTATTGTATCTGTTCTGTATGGCATTGTAATCACTTAAAACTTCAACTCCTGACAAAAATTGGGACCATAATGTGAGGTTTGACTGTACGGTAACTGGTCTCTAGAGCACTGAAGGCGCTTAACACTTCAACTCCTGTCAAACATTTCGACCATAAAATGAGGTTTGACTGTACTGTATCAGGTCTCTGGGGCATTGAAAGCGCTTAATTCGACAACCCCTGGGAAATATTGTAACCATAAAGAGAGGTTTTAGTGCATTTTATCTGGTCTTTGGGGTATACGAAGCACTTAACACTTCAATCCTAGACAAACATTGCGAGCATAAAGTGAGGTTTGTCTGTACTATAAATTGTCCCTAGGGCATTGAAAGCGATAAACATTGCAACCCCTGGCAAACATTGGGACCATGAAATGAGGTCTAACTCTACTGTATCAGGTCTGTAGGGCATTGAAACGCTTAATACAACAGCCACTGGCAAATATTTTGACCATAAAGAGAGGTTTGATTGCATTTTATCTGTTCTTTGGGGCATTGAAAGCGCTTAACAATTTAACCCCTGACAAACATTGGGTCCATAAAATGAGGTTTGACTGTACAGTATCTGGTGTCTAGGTCATTGAACGCACTTAATACTTCAACATCTGGCAAATATTGCGACCATAAAGTGACTTTTGACTGTACTGTATCTGATCTGTAGGGCATTGACAGCGCTTAACACTTCAACCCCTGACAAATATTGACTCCTTAAAATGAGGATTGACTGTACTGTATCTGGTGTCTAGGTCATTGAAAGCGCTTAACACTTCAACCCCTGGCAAATATTGCGACCATAAAGTGAGGTTTGATTGTACTGTATCTGATCTGTGTGGCATTCAAAGTACTTAACACTTCAACCCCTGGCAAACATTGCGAACATAAAATGAGGTTTGACTCTACTGTTTCAGGTCTCTATGGTATTGAAAGCGCTTAATACGACAACCCCTGGCAAATAATGTGACCATAAAGAGAGGTTTTATTGCATTTTATCTGGTCATTGGGGCATTGGAAGAACTTAACACTTGAACCCTAGACAAACATTGCGAGCATAAAGTGAGTTTTGTCTTTACTGTATCTGGTCTGTAGGGCATTGAAAGCGCTTACCATTTTGAACCACTGGCAAACATTGGGACCACAAAGTGAGGCTTGGCTGTACTGTATTTGAACTGTAGGGCATTGAAAGCACATAACTCTTCAACCCCTGACAAACATTGCGACCATAAAATGAGGTTTGTCTGTACTGTGTCTGGTCTCTAGGTCATTGAAGGCACTTTACACTTCAACTCCTGGCAAACATTGGGGCCATAAACTGAAGTTTGCCTGTACTGTATCTGATCTGTAGGGCATTAAAACAATTTACATTGCAACCCTTGGCAAACTTTGCGACCATAAATTGAAGTTTCTCTCTACTGTATCTGGTCTCTAGGGCATTGAAAGCGCTTCACACTTCAACCCCTGGCAAACATTGGGACCATAAAATGAATCTTCCCTGTACTGTATCTATTCTGTAGGGCATTGACAGCGCTTAACACTTCAACCCCTGACAAACATTGACTCCATAAAATGAGGTTTGACTGTACTGTATCTGGTGTGTAGGTCATTGAAAGCGCTTAACACTTCAAACCCTGGCAAATATTGAGACCAAAAAGTGAGGTTTCACTGTACTGTATCTGGTATGTAGGGCATTGAAAGCGCTTAACACTTCAACCCATGGCAAACATTGAGACCACAGAGTGAGGTTTGTCTGTATTATATCTTGTCCCTAGGGCATTGATAGCGATTAACATTTCAACCCCTGGAAAACATTGGGACCATAAAATGAAGCTTCCCTGTACTGTATCTGTTCTGTAGAGCATTGACAGCGCTTAACAAATCAATCCCTGACAAACATTGACTCCATAAAATGACGTTTGACTGTAATGTATCTGGTCTCTAGAGCACTGAAACAGCTTAATACTTCAACCCATGACAAACATTGAGACCACAAAGTGAGATTTGGCTATACTATATCTGACCTGTAGGGCATTGAAAGCACTTTACACTTCAATCCCTGGCAAACTTTGCGACAATAAAGTGAGGTTTGTCTGTATTATATCTTGTCCCTAGGGCATTGATAGCGATTAACATTTCAACCCCTGGAAAACATTGGGACCATCAAGTGAGGTTTTACTGTACTATATATGGTGTCTAGGTCATTGAAATCGCTTAACATATCAACCCCTGGCAAATATTAGGACCATAAAGTGAGGTTTGACTGTACGGTAACTGGTCTCTAGAGCACTGAAGGCGCTTAACACTTCAACTCCTGTCAAACATTTCGACCATAAAGTGAGGTTTGACTGTTCTGTATCTGGTATGTAGGGCATTGAAAGCGCTTAACATTTCAACCCTTGGCAAATATTGGGACCATAAAGTGAAGCTTCCCTGTATTGTATCTGTTCTGTAGGGCATTGAAATCACTTAATACTTCAACTCCTGACAAAAATTGGGACCATAATGTGAGGTTTGACTGTACGGTAACTGGTCTCTAGAGCACTGAAGGCGCTTAACACTTCAACTCCTGTCAAACATTTCGACCATAAAATGAGGTTTGACTGTACTGTATCAGGTCTCTGGGGCATTGAAAGCGCTTAATTCGACAACCCCTGGGAAATATTGTAACCATAAAGAGAGGTTTTAGTGCATTTTATCTGGTCTTTGGGGTATAGGAAGCACTTAACACTTTAATCCTAGACAAACATTGCGAGCATAAAGTGAGGTTTGTCTGTACTATATATTGTCCCAAGGGCATTGAAAGCGATAAACATTGCAACCCCTGGCAAACATTGGGACCATGAAATGAGGTCTAACTCTACTGTATCAGGTCTGTAGGGCATTGAAACGCTTAATACGACAGCCACTGGCAAATATTTTGACCATAAAGAGAGGTTTGATTGCATTTTATCTGTTCTTTGGGGCATTGAAAGCGCTTAACAATTCAACCCCTGACAAACATTGGGTCCATAAAATGAGGTTTGACTGTACAATATCTGGTGTCTATGTCATTGAACGCCCTTAATACTTCAACATCTGGCAAATATTGCGACCATAAAGTGACTTTTGACTGTACTGTATCTGACCTGTAGGGCATTGACAGCGCTTAACACTTCAACCCCTGACAAATATTGACTCCTTAAAATGAGGATTGACTGTACTGTATCTGGTGTCTAGGTCATTGAAAGCGCTTAACACTTCAACCCCTGGCAAATATTGCGACCATAAAGTGAGGTTTGATTGTACTGTATCTGATCTGTGTGGCATTCAAAGTACTTAACACTTCAACCCCTGGCAAACATTGCGAACATAAAATGAGGTTTGACTCTACTGTTTCAGGTCTCTATGGTATTGAAAGCGCTTAATACGACAACCCCTGGCAAATAATGTGATCATAAAGAGACGATTGATTGCATTTTATCTGGTCTTTGGGGCATTGGAAGAACTTAACACTTGAACCCTAGACAAACATTGCGAGCATAAAGTGAGTTTTGTCTTTACTGTATCTGGTCTGTAGGGCATTGAAAGCGCTTACCATTTTGAACCACTGGCAAACATTGGGACCACAAAGTGAGGCTTGGCTGTACTGTATTTCAACTGTAGGGCATTGAATGCACATAACTCTTCAACCCCTGACAAACATTGCGACCATAAAATGAGGTTTGTCTGTACTGTGTCTGGTCTCTAGGTCATTGAAGGCACTTTACACTTAAACTCCTGGCAAACATTGGGGCCATAAACTGAAGTTTGCCTGTACTGTATCTGATCTGTAGGGCATTAAAACAATTTACATTGCAACCCTTGGCAAACTTTGCGACCTTAACTTGAAGTTTCTCTCTACTGTATCTGGTCTCTAGGACATTGAAAGCGCTTCACACTTCAACCCCTGGCAAACATTGGGACCATAAAATGAATCTTCCCTGTACTGTATCTATTCTGTAGGGCATTGACAGCGCTTAACACTTCAACCCCTGACAAACATTGACTCCATAAAATGAGGTTTGACTGTACTGTATCTGGTGTGTAGGTCATTGAAAGCGCTTAACACTTCAAATCCTGGCAAATATTGAGACCAAAAAGTGAGGTTTCACTGTACTGTATCTGGTCTGTAGGGCATTGAGAGCGCTTAACACTTCAACCCATGGCAAACATTGAGACAACAGAGTGAGGTTTGGCTGTACTATATCTTGTCCCTAGGGCATTGAAAGCGATTACCACTTCAACCCCTGGCAAACATTGTGACCATAAAGTGAGGTTTGACTGTACTGTATCTGGATTCTAGGGCACTGAATGCGCTTAACATTTCAACCCTTGGAAATATTGGAACCATAAAATGAAGCTTCCCTGTACTGTATCTGTTCTGTAGAGCATTGACAGCGCTTAACAAATCAATCCCTGACAAACATTGACTCCAAAAAATGACGTTTGACTGTAATGTAACTGGTCTCTAGAGCACTGAAACAGCTTAACACTTCAACCCATGACAAACATTGAGACCACAAAGTGAGATTTGGCTATACTATATCTGACCTGTAGGGCATTGAAAGCACTTTACACTTCAATCCCTGGCAAACTTTGCGACAATAAAGTGAGGTTTGTCTGTATTATATCTTGTCCCTAGGGCATTGATAGCGATTAACATTTCAACCCCTGGAAAACATTGGGACCATCAAGTGAGGTTTTACTGTACTATATCTGGTGTCTAGTTCATTGAAATCGCTTAACATATCAACCCCTGGCAAATATTAGGACCATAAAGTGAGGTTTGACTGTACGGTAACTGGTCTCTAGAGCACTGAAGGCGCTTAACACTTCAACTCCTGTCAAACATTTCGACCATAAAATGAGGTTTGACTGTACTGTATCAGGTCTCTGGGGCATTGAAAGCGCTTAATTCGACAACCCCTGGGAAATATTGTAACCATAAAGAGAGGTTTTAGTGCATTTTATCTGGTCTTTGGGGTATAGGAAGCACTTAACACTTTAATCCTAGACAAACATTGCGAGCATAAAGTGAGGTTTGTCTGTACTATATATTGTCCCTAGGGCATTGAAAGCGATAAACATTGCAACCCCTGGCAAACATTGGGACCATGAAATGAGGTCTAACTCTACTGTATCAGGTCTGTAGGGCATTGAAACGCTTAATACGACAGCCACTGGCAAATATTTTGACCATAAAGAGAGGTTTGATTGCATTTTATCTGTTCTTTGGGGCATTGAAAGCGCTTAACAATTCAACCCCTGACAAACATTGGGTCCATAAAATGAGGTTTGACTGTACAATATCTGGTGTCTATGTCATTGAACGCCCTTAATACTTCAACATCTGGCAAATATTGCGACCATAAAGTGACTTTTGACTGTACTGTATCTGACCTGTAGGGCATTGACAGCGCTTAACACTTCAACCCCTGACAAATATTGACTCCTTAAAATGAGGATTGACTGTACTGTATCTGGTGTCTAGGTCATTGAAAGCGCTTAACACTTCAACCCCTGGCAAATATTGCGACCATAAAGTGAGGTTTGATTGTACTGTATCTGATCTGTGTGGCATTCAAAGTACTTAACACTTCAACCCCTGGCAAACATTGCGAACATAAAATGAGGTTTGACTCTACTGTTTCAGGTCTCTATGGTATTGAAAGCGCTTAATACGACAACCCCTGGCAAATAATGTGATCATAAAGAGACGATTGATTGCATTGTATCTGGTCTTTGGGCCATTGGAAGAACTTAACACTTGAACCCTAGACAAACATTGCGAGCATAAAGTGAGTTTTGTCTTTACTGTATCTGGTCTGTAGGGCATTGAAAGCGCTTACCATTTTGAACCACTGGCAAACATTGGGACCACAAAGTGAGGCTTGGCTGTACTGTATTTCAACTGTAGGGCATTGAATGCACATAACTCTTCAACCCCTGACAAACATTGCGACCATAAAATGAGGTTTGTCTGTACTGTGTCTGGTCTCTAGGTCATTGAAGGCACTTTACACTTAAACTCCTGGCAAACATTGGGGCCATAAACTGAAGTTTGCCTGTACTGTATCTGATCTGTAGGGCATTAAAACAATTTACATTGCAACCCTTGGCAAACTTTGCGACCTTAACTTGAAGTTTCTCTCTACTGTATCTGGTCTCTAGGACATTGAAAGCGCTTCACACTTCAACCCCTGGCAAACATTGGGACCATAAAATGAATCTTCCCTGTACTGTATCTATTCTGTAGGGCATTGACAGCGCTTAACACTTCAACCCCTGACAAACATTGACTCCATAAAATGAGGTTTGACTGTACTGTATCTGGTGTGTAGGTCATTGAAAGCGCTTAACACTTCAATCCTAGACAAACATTGCGAGCATAAAGAGAGGTTTGTCTGTACTATAGATTGTCCCTAGGGCATTGAAAGCGATAAACATTGCAACCCCTGGCAAACATTGGGACCATGAAATGAGGTCTAACTCTACTGTATCAGGTCTGTAGGGCATTGAAACGCTTAATACAACAGCCACTGGCAAATATTTTGACCATAAAGAGAGGTTTGATTGCATTTTATCTGTTCTTTGGGGCATTGAAAGCGCTTAACAATTCAACCCCTGACAAACATTGGGTCCATAAAATGAGGTTTGACTGAACAGTATCTGGTGTCTAGGTCATTGAACGCACTTAATACTTCAACATCTGGCAAATATTGCGACCATAAAGTGACTTTTGACTGTACTGTATCTGATCTGTAGGGCATTGACAGCGCTTAACACTTCAACCCCTGACAAATATTGACTCCTTAAAATGAGGATTGACTGTATTGTATCTGGTGTCTAGGTCATTGAAAGCGCTTAACACTTCAACCCCTGGCAAATATTGCGACCATAAAGTGAGGTTTGATTGTACTGTATCTGATCTGTGTGGCATTCAAAGTACTTAAAACTTCAACCCCTGGCAAACATTGGGACCATGAAATGAGGTCTAACTCTACTGTATCAGGTCTGTAGGGCATTGAAACGCTTAAAACGACAGCCACTGGCAAATATTTTGACCATAAAGAGAGGTTTGATTGCATTTTATCTGTTCTTTGGGGCATTGAAAGCGCTTAACAATTCAACCCCTGACAAACATTGGGTCCATAAAATGAGGTTTGGCTGTACAGTATCTGGTGTCTAGGTCATTGAACGCACTTAGTACTTCAAAATCTGGCAAATATTGCGACCATAAAGTGACTTTTGACTATACTGTATCTGATCTGTAGGGCATTGTCAGCGCTTAACACTTCAACCCCTGACAAATATTGACTCCTTAAAATGAGGATTGACTGTACTGTATCTGGTGTCTAGGTCATTGAAAGCGCTTAACACTTCAACCCCTGGCAAATATTGCGACCATAAAGTGAGGTTTGATTGTACTGTATCTGATCTGTGTGGCATTCAAAGTACTTAACACTTCAACCCCTGGCAAACATTGCGAACATAAAATGAAGTTTGACTCTACTGTTTCAGGTCTCTATGGTATTGAAAGCGCTTAATACGACAACCCCTGGCAAATAATGTGACCATAAAGAGAGGTTTGATTGCATTTTATCTGGTCTTTGGGGCATTGGAAGAACTTAACACTTGAACCCTAGACAAACATTGCGAGCATAAAGTGAGTTTTGTCTTTACTGTATCTGGTCTGTAGGGCATTGAAAGCGCTTACCATTTTGAACCACTGGCAAACATTGGGACCACAAAGTGAGGCTTGGCTGTACTGTATTTGATCTGTAGGGCATTGAAAGCACATAACTCTTCAACCCCTGACAAACATTGCGACCATAAAATGAGGTTTGTCTGTACTGTGTCTGGTCTCTAGGTCATTGAAGGCACTTTACACTTCAACTCCTGGCAAACATTGGGGCCATAAACTGAAGTTTGCCTGTACTGTATCTGATCTGTAGGGCATTAAAACAATTTACATTGCAACCCTTGGCAAACTTTGCGACCATAAATTGAAGTTTCTCTCTACTGTATCTGGTCTCTAGGGCATTGAAAGCGCTTCACACTTCAACCCCTGGCAAACATTGGGACCATAAAATGAATCTTCCCTGTACTGTATCTATTCTGTAGGGCATTGACAGCGCTTAACACTTCAACCCCTGACAAACATTGACTATATAAAATGAGGTTTGACTGTACTGTATCTGGTGTGTAGGTCATTGAAAGCGCTTAACACTTCAAACCCTGGCAAATATTGAGACCAAAAAGTGAGGTTTCACTGTACTGTATCTGGTCTGTAGGGCATTGAAAGCGCTTAACACTTCAACCCATGGCAAACATTGAAACCACAGAGTGAGGTTTGGCTGTACTATATCTTGTCCCTAGGGCATTGAAAGCGATTACCACTTCAACCCCTGGCAAACATTGTGACCATTAAGTGAGGTTTGACTGTACTGTATCTGGATTCTAGGGCATTGAATGCGCTTAACATTTCAACCCTTGGAAATATTGGAACCATAAAATGAAGCTTCCCTGTACTGTATCTGTTCTGTAGAGCATTGACAGCGCTTAACAAATCAATCCCTGACAAACATTGACTCCATAAAATGACGTTTGACAGTAATGTATCTGGTCTCTAGAGCACTGAAACAGCTTAACACTTCAACCCATGACAAACATTGAGACCACAAAGTGAGATTTGGCTATACTATATATGACCTGTAGGGCATTGAAAGCACTTTACACTTCAATCCCTGGCAAACTTTGCGACAATAAAGTGAGGTTTGTCTGTATTATATATTTTCCCTAGGGCATTGATAGCGATTAACATTTCAACCCCTGGAAAACATTGGGACCATCAAGTGAGGTTTTACTGTACTATATCTGGTGTCTAGTTCATTGTAATCGCTTAACATTTCAACCCCTGGCAAAAATTAGGACCATAAAGTGAGGTTTGACTGTACGGTAACTGGTCTCTAGAGCACTGAAGGCGCTTAACACTTCAACTCCTGTCAAAAATGTCGACCATAAAGTGAGGTTTGAATGTACTGTATCTGGTATGTAGGGCATTGAATGCGCTTAACATTTCAAACCTTGGCATATATTGGGACCATAAAGTAAAGCTTCCCTGTATTGTACCTGTTCTGTAGGGCATTGAAATCACTTAATACTTCAACTCCTGACAAAAATTGGGACCAAAATGTGAGGTTTGACTATACGGTAACTGGTCTCTAGAGCACTGAAGGCGCTTAACACTTCAACTCCTGTCAAACATTTCGACCATAAAATGAGGTTTGACTGTACTGTATCAGGTCTCTGGGGCATTGAAAGCGCTTAATTCGACAACCCCTGGGAAATATTGTAACCATAAAGAGAGGTTTTAGTGCATTTTATCTGGTCTTTGGGGTATAGGAAGCATTTAACACTTCAATCCTAGACAAACATTGCGAGCATAAAGTGAGGTTTGTCTGTACTATATCTTGTCCCTAGGGCATTGAAAGCGATAAACATTGCAACCCCTGGCAAACATTGGGACCATGAAATGAGGTCTAACTCTACTGTATCAGGTCTGTAGGGCATTGAAACGCTTAATACGACAGCCACTGGCAAATATTTTGACCATAAAGAGAGGTTTGATTGCATTTTATCTGTTCTTTGGGGCATTGAAAGCGCTTCACAATTCAACCCCTGACAAACATTGGGTCCATAAAATGAGGTTTGGCTGTACAGTATCTGGTGTCTAGGTCATTGAACGCATTTAATACTTCAACATCTGGCAAATATTGCGACCATAAAGTGACTTTTGACTGTACTGTATCTGATCTGTAGGGCATTGACAGCGCTTAACACTTCAACCCCTGACAAATATTGACTCCTTAAAATGAGGATTGACTGTATTGTATCTGGTGTCTAGGTCATTGAAAGCGCTTAATACGACAACCCCTGGCAAATAATGTGACCATAAAGAGAGGTTTGATTGCATTTTATCTGGTCTTTGGGGCATTGGAAGAACTTAACACTTGAACCCTAGACAAACATTGCGAGCATAAAGTGAGTTTTGTCTTTACTGTATCTGGTCTGTAGGGCATTGAAAGCGCTTACCATTTTGAACCACTGGCAAACATTGGGACCACAAAGTGAGGCTTGGCTGTACTGTATTTGATCTGTAGGGCATTGAAAGCACATAACTCTTCAAACCCTGACAAACATTGGGGCCATAAACTGAAGTTTGCCTGTACTGTATCTGATCTGTAGGGCATTAAAACAATTTACATTGCAACCCTTGGCAAACTTTGCGACCATAAATTGAAGTTTCTCTCTACTGTATCTGGTCTCTAGGGCATTGAAAGCGCTTCACACTTCAACCCCTGGCAAACATTGGGACCATAAAATGAATCTTCCCTGTACTGTATCTATTCTGTAGGGCATTGACAGCGCTTAACACTTCAACCCCTGACAAACATTGACTCCATAAAATGAGGTTTGACTGTACTGTATCTGGTGTGTAGGTCATTGAAAGCGCTTAACACTTCAAACCCTGGCAAATATTGAGACCAAAAAGTGAGGTTTCACTGTACTGTATCTGGTCTGTAGGGCATTGAAAGCGCTTAACACTTCAACCCATGGCAAACATTGAAACCACAGAGTGAGGTTTGGCTGTACTATATCTTGTCCCTAGGGCATTGAAAGCGATTACCACTTCAACCCCTGGCAAACATTGTGACCATTAAGTGAGGTTTGACTGTACTGTATCTGGATTCTAGGGCATTGAATGCGCTTAACATTTCAACCCTTGGAAATATTGGAACCATAAAATGAAGCTTCCCTGTACTGTATCTGTTCTGTAGAGCATTGACAGCGCTTAACAAATCAATCCCTGACAAACATTGACTCCATAAAATGACGTTTGACAGTAATGTATCTGGTCTCTAGAGCACTGAAACAGCTTAACACTTCAACCCATGACAAACATTGAGACCACAAAGTGAGATTTGGCTATACTATATATGACCTGTAGGGCATTGAAAACACTTTACACTTCAATCCCTGGCAAACTTTGCGACAATAAAGTGAGGTTTGTCTGTATTATATCTTGTCCCTAGGGCATTGATAGCGATTAACATTTCAACCCCTGGAAAACATTGGGACCATCAAGTGAGGTTTTACTGTACTATATCTGGTGTCTAGTTCATTGTAATCGCTTAACATTTCAACCCCTGGCAAAAATTAGGACCATAAAGTGAGGTTTGACTGTACGGTAACTGGTCTCTAGAGCACTGAAGGCGCTTAACACTTCAACTCCTGTCAAAAATGTCGACCATAAAGTGAGGTTTGAATGTACTGTATCTGGTATGTAGGGCATTGAATGCGCTTAACATTTCAAACCTTGGCATATATTGGGACCATAAAGTAAAGCTTCCCTGTATTGTATCTGTTCTGTATGGCATTGAAATCACTTAATACTTCAACTCCTGACAAAAATTGGGACCAAAATGTGAGGTTTGACTATACGGTAACTGGTCTCTAGAGCACTGAAGGCGCTTAACACTTCAACTCCTGTCAAACATTTCGACCATAAAATGAGGTTTGACTGTACTGTATCAGGTCTCTGGGGCATTGAAAGCGCTTAATTCGACAACCCCTGGGAAATATTGTAACCATAAAGAGAGGTTTTAGTGCATTTTATCTGGTCTTTGGGGTATAGGAAGCATTTAACACTTCAATCCTAGACAAACATTGCGAGCATAAAGTGAGGTTTGTCTGTACTATATCTTGTCCCTAGGGCATTGAAAGCGATAAACATTGCAACACCTGGCAAACATTGGGACCATGAAATGAGGTCTAACTCTACTGTATCAGGTCTGTAGGGCATTGAAACGCTTAATACGACAGCCACTGGCAAATATTTTGACCATAAAGAGAGGTTTGATTGCATTTTATCTGTTCTTTGGGGCATTGAAAGCGCTTAACAATTCAACCCCTGACAAACATTGGGTCCATAAAATGAGGTTTGACTGAACAGTATCTGGTGTCTAGGTCATTGAACGCACTTAATACTTCAACATCTGGCAAATATTGCGACCATAAAGTGACTTTTGACTGTACTGTATCTGATCTGTAGGGCATTGACAGCGCTTAACACTTCAACCCCTGACAAATATTGACTCCTTAAAATGAGGATTGACTGTATTGTATCTGGTGTCTAGGTCATTGAAAGCGCTTAACACTTCAACCCCTGGCAAATATTGCGACCATAAAGTGAGGTTTGATTGTACTGTATCTGATCTGTGTGGCATTCAAAGTACTTAACACTTCAACCCCTGGCAAACATTGGGACCATGAAATGAGGTCTAACTCTACTGTATCAGGTCTGTAGGGCATTGAAACGCTTAATACGACAGCCACTGGCAAATATTTTGACCATAAAGAGAGGTTTGATTGCATTTTATCTGTTCTTTGGGGCATTGAAAGCGCTTAACAATTCAACCCCTGACAAACATTGGGTCCATAAAATGAGGTTTGGCTGTACAGTATCTGGTGTCTAGGTCATTGAACGCACTTAGTACTTCAAAATCTGGCAAATATTGCGACCATAAAGTGACTTTTGACTATACTGTATCTGATCTGTAGGGCATTGTCAGCGCTTAACACTTCAACCCCTGACAAATATTGACACCTTAAAATGAGGATTGACTGTACTGTATCTGGTGTCTAGGTCATTGAAAGCGCTTAACACTTCAACCCCTGGCAAATATTGCGACCATAAAGTGAGGTTTGATTGTACTGTATCTGATCTGTGTGGCATTCAAAGTACTTAACACTTCAACCCCTAGCAAACATTGCGAACATAAAATGAAGTTTGACTCTACTGTTTCAGGTCTCTATGGTATTGAAAGCGCTTAATACGACAACCCCTGGCAAATAATGTGACCATAAAGAGAGGTTTGATTGCATTTTATCTGGTCTTTGGGGCATTGGAAGAACTTAACACTTGAACCCTAGACAAACATTGCGAGCATAAAGTGAGTTTTGTCTTTACTGTATCTGGTCTGTAGGGCATTGAAAGCGCTTACCATTTTGAACCACTGGCAAACATTGGGACCACAAAGTGAGGCTTGGCTGTACTGTATTTGATCTGTAGGGCATTGAAAGCACATAACTCTTCAACCCCTGACAAACATTGCGACCATAAAATGAGGTTTGTCTGTACTGTGTCTGGTCTCTAGGTCATTGAAGGCACTTTACACTTCAACTCCTGGCAAACACTGGGGCCATAAACTGAAGTTTGCCTGTACTGTATCTGATCTGTAGGGCATTAAAACAATTTACATTGCAACCCTTGGCAAACTTTGCGACCATAAATTGAAGTTTCTCTCTACTGTATCTGGTCTCTAGGGCATTGAAAGCGCTTCACACTTCAACCCCTGGCAAACATTGGGACCATAAAATGAATCTTCCCTGTACTGTATCTATTCTGTAGGGCATTGACAGCGCTTAACACTTCAACCCCTGACAAACATTGACTCCATAAAATGAGGTTTGACTGTACTGTATCTGGTGTGTAGGTCATTGAAAGCGCTTAACACTTCAAACCCTGGCAAATATTGAGACCAAAAAGTGAGGTTTCACTGTACTGTATCTGGTCTGTAGGGCATTTAAAGCGCTTAACACTTCAAACCATGGCAAACATTGAGACCACAGAGTGAGGTTTGGCTGTACTATATCTTGTCCCTAGGGCATTGAAAGCGATTACCACTTCAACCCCTGGCAAACATTGTGACCATTAAGTGAGGTTTGATTGTACTGTATCTGGATTCTAGGGCTTTGAATGCGCTTAACATTTCAACCCTTGGAAATATTGGAACCATAAAATGAAGCTTCCCTGTACTGTATCTGTTCTGTAGAGCATTGACAGCGCTTAACAAATCAATCCCTGACAAACATTGAATCCAAAAAATGACGTTTGACAGTAATGTATCTGGTCTCTAGAGCACTGAAACAGCTTAACACTTCAACCCATGACAAACATTGAGACCACAAAGTGAGATTTTGCTATACTATATATGACCTGTAGGGCATTGAAAGCACTTTACACTTCAATCCCTGGCAAACTTTGCGACAATAAAGTGAGGTTTGTCTGTATTATATCTTGTCCCTAGGGCATTGATAGCGATTAACATTTCAACCCCTGGAAAACATTGGGACCATCAAGTGAGGTTTTACTGTACTATATCTGGTGTCTAGTTCATTGTAATCGCTTAACATTTCAACCCCTGGCAAAAATTAGGACCATAAAGTGAGGTTTGACTGTATGGTAACTGGTCTCTAGAGCACTGAAGGCGCTTAACACTTCAACTCCTGTCAAAAATTTCGACCATAAAGTGAGGTTTGACTGTACTGTATCTGGTATGTAGGGCATTGAATGCGCTTAACATTTCAAACCTTGGCATATATTGGGACCATAAAGTAAAGCTTCCCTGTATTGTATCTGTTCTGTAGGGCATTGAAATCACTTAATACTTCAACTCCTGACAAAAATTGGGACCAAAATGTGAGGTTTGACTATACGGTAACTGGTCTCTAGAGCACTGAAGGCGCTTAACACTTCAACTCCTGTCAAACATTTCGACCATAAAATGAGGTTTGACTGTACTGTATCAGGTCTCTGGGGCATTGAAAGCGCTTAATTCGACAACCCCTGGGAAATATTGTAACCATAAAGAGAGGTTTTAGTGCATTTTATCTGGTCTTTGGGGTATAGGAAGCATTTAACACTTCAATCCTAGACAAACATTGCGAGCATAAAGTGAGGTTTGTCTGTACTATATCTTGTCCCTAGGGCATTGAAAGCGATAAACATTGCAACCCCTGGCAAACATTGGGACCATGAAATGAGGTCTAACTCTACTGTATCAGGTCTGTAGGGCATTGAAACGCTTAATACGATAGCCACTGGCAAATATTTCGACCATAAAGAGAGGTTTGATTGCATTTTATCTGTTCTTTGGGGCATTGAAAGCGCTTAACAATTCAACCCCTGACAAACATTGGGTCCATAAAATGAGGTTTGACTGAACAGTATCTGGTGTCTAGGTCATTGAACGCACTTAATACTTCAACATCTGGCAAATATTGCGACCATAAAGTGACTTTTGACTGTACTGTATCTGATCTGTAGGGCATTGACAGCGCTTAACACTTCAACCCCTGACAAATATTGACTCCTTAAAATGAGGATTGACTGTATTGTATCTGGTGTCTAGGTCATTGAAAGCGCTTAACACTTCAACCCCTGGCAAATATTGCGACCATAAAGTGAGGTTTGATTGTACTGTATCTGATCTGTGTGGCATTCAAAGTACTTAACACTTCAACCCCTGGCAAACATTGCGACCATAAAATGAGGTTTGACTCTACTGTATCAGGTCTCTAGGGTATTGAAAGCGCTTAATACGACAACCCCTGGCAAATAATGTGACCATAAAGAGAGGTTTGATTGCATTTTATCTGGTCTTTGGGGCATTGGAAGAACTTAACATTTCAACCCTAGACAAACATTGCGAGCATAATGTGGGTTTTGACTTTACTGTATCTGGTCTGTAGGGCATTGAAAGCGCTTACCATTTCGAACCACTGGCAAACATTGGGACCACAAAGTGAGGCATAGCTGTACTGTATTTGAACTGTAGGACATTGAAAGCACATTACTCTTCAACCCCTGACAAACATTGCGACCATAAAATGAGGTTTCTCTGTACTGTGTCTGGTCTCTAGGTCATTGAAGGCGCTTTACACTTCAACTCCTGGCAAACATTGGGGCCATAAACTGAAGTTTGCCTGTACTGTATCTGATCTGTAGGGCATTAAAACACTTTACATTGCAACCCTTCGCAAACTTTGCGACCATAAATTGAAGTTCCTCTCTATTGTATCTGGTCTCTAGGGCATTGAAAGCGCTTCACATTTCAACCCCTGGCAAACATTAGGACCATAAAATGAAGCTTCACTGTATTGTATCTGGTCTGTAGGGCATTGAAAGCGCTTAACACTTCAACCCCTGGCAAACATTGGGACCATAAAATGAGGTTTGACTCTACTGCATCTGGTCTGTAGGGCATTGAAAGCGCTTAATATTTGTACCCCTTATAAACATTGGTTCCATAAAATGAGGTTTGACTGTACTGTATCTGGTGTCTAGGTCATTGACAGCGATGAACACTTTAACCCCTGGCAAACATTGGGACCACAAAGTGAGGTTTAACTCTACTGTGTCAGGTTTCTAGGGCATTGAAACGCTTAATACGACAACCTCTGCCAATTTTTTTTTTACCATAAAGAGAGGTTTGATTGCATTATATCTAGTCTTTGGGGCATTGAAAGCACATAACACTTCAACACCTGTCAAAAAATGGGACCATAATGTGAGGTTTAACTGTACTGTATCTGGTCTCTAGAGCACGGAAAGCGCTTAACACTTCAACACTTGTCAAACACTGGGACCATACAGTGAGGTTTGACTGTACTGTATCTGATCTGTAGGGCATTCAAATCACTTAACACTTCAAACCCTGGCAAACATTGCGACCGTAAAATGAGGTTTGACTCTACTGTATCAGGTCTCTAAATCATTGAAAGCGCTTAATACGACCACCCTTGCAAATACTGTGACCATAAAGAGAGGTTTGATTGCATTTTATCTGATCTTTGGGGCATTGGAAGCACTTAACACTTCAACCCTAGACAAACATTGCGAGCATAAAGTGAGGTTTGACTTTACTGTATTTGGTCTGTAGAGTATTGAAATCACTTAAAACTTCAACTCCTGACAAACATTGGGACCATAAAGTGAGGTTTGACTGTACTGTATCTGGTCTGTAGGGCATTGAAAGCGCTTAACACTTCAACCCATGGGAAACATTGAGACCACAAAGTTAGGTTTGGCTGTACTATATCTGACCTGTAGGGCATTGAATGCACTTTACACTTCAACCCCTGTCACATTTTGCGACCATAAAATGAGGATTGTCTCTACTATGTCTTGTCCCTAGGGCATTGAAATCGAATAAAATTTCGACCCCTGGCAAATATTGGGACCATAAAATGAGGTTTGACTGTACTGTATCTGGTATGTAGGGCATTGAAAGCGCTTAACACTTCAACCTCTAGCAAACATTGGGACCATAAGTGAGGTTTGACTGTACTGTATCTGGAGTCTAGGTCATTGAAAGCGCTTAACATTTCAACCTCTACCAAACATTGGGACCATAAAATGAGGTTTGACTCTAATGTATCAGGTCTCTAGGGCATTGAAAGCGTTTAATACGACAACCCCTGGGAAATATTGTGACCACTAAGAGAGGTTTGATTGCAATTTATCTGGTCTTTGGGGCATTGGAAGCACTTAACACTTCAATCCTAGACAAACATTGCGACCATAATATGAGGTTTGTCTGTACTATATCTTGTACTTAGGACATTGAAAGCGATTAACACTTCGACCCCAGGCAAACATTGGGACCATAAAATGAGGTTTGACTCTACTGTATCTTTTTGAAGGGCATTGAAATCACTTTACACTTCAACACCTGTCAAACACTGGGACCATAATGTGAGGTTTGACTGTACTGTATCTGGTCTCTAGAGCACTGAAAGCGCATAGCACTTCAACACCTGTCAAACATTTGGACCATAAAGTGAGGTTTGATTGTACTGTATCTGGTATTTAGGGCATTGAAAGCGCTTAACACTTCAACCTCTGTCAAACATTGGGACCGTAAAATGAAGCTTCACTGTACTGTATCTGGTCTGTAGGGCATTGAAAGCGCTTAATATTTCAACCCCTCACAAACATTGGGTCCATAAAATGAGGTTTGGCTGTACTATATCTGACATGTAGGGCATTGAAAGCACTTTACACTTCAACCCCCGACAAACTTAGCGACCATAAAATGAGGTTTGTCTGTACTATATCTTGTCCCTAGGGCATTGAAAGCGCTTAACACTTCAACCCCTGACAAACATTGACTCCATAAAATGAGGTTTGACTGTACTGTATCTGGTGTGTAGGGCATTGAAAGCGCTTAACACTTCAACCCATGGCAAACATTGAGACCACAAGGTGAGGTTTGGCTGTACTATATCTGACCTGTAGGGCATTGAATGCACTTTACTCTTCAACCCCTGACAAACTTAGCGACCATAAAATGAGGTTTGTCTGTACTATATCTTGTCCCTAGGCCATTGAAAGTGATTAACACTTCAACCCCTGGCAAACATTGTGACCATAAAGTGAGGTTTGACTGTACTGTATCTGTTATATAGGGCATTGAAAGCGCTTAACATTTCAACCCTTGACAAACATTGACTCCATAAAATGAGGTTTGACTGTAATGTATCTGGTCTCTAGAGCACTGAAAGCGCTTAACACTTCAACTCCTGTCAAATACTGGGACCATAAAATGAGGTTTGACTGTACTGTATCTGGTATGTAGGGCACTGGAAGCGCTTGACACTTCAACCCATGGCAAACATTGAGACCTCAAAGTGAGGTTTGGCTGTACTATACCTGACATGTAGGGCATTGAAAGCACTTTACTCTTCAACCCCTGGCAAACTTTGCGACAATAAAGTGAGGTTTGTCTGTACTATATCTTGTCCCTAGGGCATTGAAAGCGATTAACATTTCTACCCCTGGCAAACATTGTGACCATAAAGTGAGGTTTGACTGTACAGTATCTGATCTGTAGGACATTGACGCATTTAACTCTTCAACCCCTGGGAAACATTGGGATCGTAAACTCAGGTTTGACTGTATTGTATCTGGTCTTTAGGGCATTGAAAGCGCTTAAAACTTCAACCGTTGGCAAATATTGAGACCATAAAGTGAGGTTTGACTCTACTGTATCTAGTCAGAAGGGCATTGAAATCACTGAACACTTCAACACTTTGCAAACATTGGGACCATAAAGTGAGGTTTGACTGTTCTGTATCTGGTCTGTAGGGCATTGGAAACGCATAAAACTTCAACCCCTGGCAAACGCTGCGACCATAAAGAGAGGTTTGAATTTACTGTATCTGGTCTCTAGAGCAAAAGTGCTTAGCATGCGCACCCAACCCTGACCGTATGACTCCTAAGGAGTGTTGGCCAGTACTCAACCAAGACCAAGCACTTCAACTCCTGTCAACAATTGGGACCATAAAGTGAGGTTTGACTGTACTGTATCTCGTCTCTAGAGCACTGAAAGCTCTTAACACTTCAACCCCTGGCAAACATTGGGACCATAAAGTGAGGTTTGACTGTACTCTATCTGATCTGTAGGGCATTGATAGCACTTTACTCTTGAAACCCTGGCAAACTTTGCGACCATAAAGTTAGGTTTGTCTCTACTGTATCTGGTCTCTAGGGCATTGGAAGCTCTTAACACTTCAACCCCTGGCAAACATTGGGACCATAAAGTGAAGTTTGACTGTACTGTATCTGGTCTATAGGGCATGGAAAGCGCTTAACACTTCAACCACTGGCAACAATTGGGACCATTAAGTGAGGTTTTGCTGTATTTGATCTGGTTTGTAGGGCATTGGAAGCGCTTAACACTTCAACCCCATACAAACATTGCTACCATAAAGTGAGGTTTGACTTTACTGTATTTGGTCTGTAGGGCATTGAAAGCACTTAACACTTCAAATCCTGGGAAATTTTGGGACCATGAAGTGAGGTTTGACTGAACTGTATCTGGTCTCTATGTCATTGAAAGCGCTTTACACTTCAACCCCTGGCAAACATTGGGAACATAAAGTGAGGTTTGACTGTACTATGTCTGATGTGTAGGGCTTTGAATGCGCTTAACACTTTAACCACTTGCAAACATTGGGAACATAAAATGAGGTTTGACTGTACTATATCTGATGTGTATGGCATTGAATGCGCTTAACACTTCAACAACAGGCAAACATTTGGGCCATAAAGTGAGGTTTGACTTTACTGTATCTGATCTGTAGGGCATTGAAAGCACTCAACACTTCAAATCCTGGGAAACATTGGGACCATGAAGTGAGGTTTGACTGAACTGTATCTGGTCTCTATGTCATTGAAAGCGCTTAACACTTCAACCCCTGGCAAACATTGGGAACATAAAGTGAGGTTTGACTGTACGGTATCTGGTCTGTAGGGCATTGAAAGTGCTTAACACTTGAACCCCTGGCAAACATTGGGACCACAAAGTGTGGTTTGACTGTACTGTTTCTGGTCTCTGGGGCATTGAAAGCGCTTAACTCTAATCCTGACAAACCTGATTATTTGAACACCAGCTCTACCGCACAGGGAAGTATTAAGCCATGCTGCAATTACTTCTAGCTAGATATTCATTATTACAGTTGAGTGAACTGAGGCAATGCAGAGAGACCAAATTAGTCCAAACATTCTGATATCCAAAATACATAAATAAAACTCGGGATTAATTTTGAATGTTTATTACTCACAATCTACATAAATACGTATTTATGCCAAATACTTTACAAAAAACTGGCAGCATAACATGGTTTGTACTTGAATACCGATTTATCTACAAGGTCAACTAATAGCTACTGCACTTACCTGGAAGTAAAATGCAAATTCATCGTTTCCTTCCGTCGTATAAGAAATGTTTACTTTCAGTTTGCCAGAGCATTCCTGCTCGCCGTCAATTGGAGTCACCTGCAAGAGGGATCCACTAGGCGAATACCACTGCTTAACAGCAAAATTGGTGCTTGTTTCAAGTGGCGAGTAGACTGACTGTGACCTCGTGAATTTGTAACGTGGTACGGTTGCCTGAAAACAAATTGATGTGTACATCGATGCCTTCAGAATGCTACTTTTAGAAACAGTTACGAAGCTTGAAAGTGGCTTCTCTAAGTGTAGAGTGCTGATAGAGTTTGGGTCAGGGAATATCCTCTTGAACAGGATCTACTCAAGATATTACATAACTTTAGTATCCTGTGTCTAGGTTCATCCGTCTGCTAATTGCTGCTCAATAATGGGGTGGCATATGAATCAGGTATATATAAAATATTTTATTTTGTTAAGCGCCACATCCAATATTGTTCACAGCGTTTTACAACAATATACAAATTATGTTAAAAATAATGCTTTTGAATAAAAGACAATAGTTGTTATATCATAGATAAAATGAACTAATAATAATAGTAATTAAGACAATAAATATAGTAGAAAAGGAATGTGATATAAAATATTATAAAATAAAATAATTAAGATCATATTATTATTATTTTAATAAATAAACTAAAATTAATGTAAACATTAATAAATTAGGCTAAAACGTATATGAAATGTAAATAAATAAATAAATAAATAGTGTTGGTAAGCGTCCGAGTTACATATATGCTGCAGTGAACAGGTGAGTCTTCAACACAGATTTAAATGATTCCAGTGAATATATGTTAAAAATCTGTCTTACACTCAGTCTTCAATAACGTCAAATTCAGCTGGTTAATATTACACTCACTATTCACACATCATAAAAGAGTTAGTGATTCTGAATGTGTGCACCATTCAAATCTTATTATTGAAAAAGTTATTTTATTGCATCGGAACACAGATTAAAATCAGGCAGCTACAGGCATTTTTACTTGCTGCTCATCATAACTCCATACTCCAAAATATACCTTAACCATTTCAGGTCGGCTGTCCACTATAGATGTTAGCCGTACTGTGACGTTTTAGGTCGGCTGCTCGCAATAGCGTGTTCAGGTGTAAGCTTGCTTGCATTTAGTATAACTCCTGTTTGGTTGTTATGTGGAACAACTTGTTGCATACTGAACGCCAAGGGAATAATTCAGGATTCTGTTTATGTCAAAGTTGTCATACTGTTCTATTGAATATTACAAAATTATTTCGTTTTTTCTGCCATGATTATGGCAAAGGCTGTTTGCAGCAGCGCTGCTGACGACAATATTTGGGAACAATTTAAAGATTTACTGACGTTTCGGACTTAGACAAAAGGGTGTTTGCAGAAGGTGATAATGTGTGTTTTCGCCTGCCTGTCACTGAAAGTATCGAAGAAGATTGTGACGATTCGACTGCTGAAATTGACGATATTATTGATGGGTTTTCTGATCATGACGTTGATGATGCTGGTGACACGGGACCATTGGTAAATTTTGAATTATCTGTTCCTATGGTAACCAGATTACAAAGACAAATTGCACGATCTTATCCGAGGATCATTCTACTTCAAAAACATACAAGGTGTTCCTATTCGAAAACTTATGTCTTGGTAAAAAAGCAACTGAAATGAAATAGGTAATATTTCTAACAACTCTCAGGGAATGCTGTCTGCAGCAGTCACACAGTGACAGGGCCGTAGAACTAAAATGGTTAAGGCGTGAACAGTCGTGACGCATAACATATAGAAATAACGGTGAACAAATTAGTGATACACACGGTGATATCAATTTCTTGGGTGGTGGGCTGGAACGAAGGAATCTTGAAGTAGAACTGTCCCATCGCGTCTGTTGTGTAGTTGTACTTCACATCTGACATGGAGCCCTTTGCGTTTTCACGCACTTTGATTGTCACCAGTTCCCCTGGCGCCGGTGTTCCATCAGGTTTTGTAGCAATACACTGCAGAAACAAACACGCGCCATCACAGTATCATATCGCACAAAACAAATACACCATAGAAACAAACATGCACCGTCACTGTAGTATCGCACAAAACAAGTGCTACATAGTAACAGACACGCGCCGTCAGAGTCATATTGCACAAAACAAGTACACCATAGAAACAAACATGCACCTTCATGGTGTAGTATCGCACAAAACATGTACACCATAGAAACCAACACGCACCGTCACAGTGTAGTATCACACAAAATAACCATACTATAGAAACATACATGCAGCTTTACATTTTAGAGATCACAAGTTCGCAGACCCCACTAAACACATTGCATCTTTTATTGGCTCAATACATGGTGTAGACTTGATGTTTACGATCACCAATTGCTACCAACATCAATTTGCATTAACATGTTTTACTCACAAGGTGGCATCACTGTAGCGATATAATTTCACTGCGATCTGTGGCGACAACCCAACCACCCCCATATGTAATGCGTTTGGAACAGACTTATACGACGGACCCATAGTGTTACTGTTTTACACAAAACAAATACATCAGAGAAACAAACATACACCACATGACAACAGTAAGGGCCTACTCTGTTACATAAAACAAATACACCATCAGGCCTATTATATGTCAATAGAGAACATTATCAGGTGCCATGGTGCTTCTCGTCCTCGGTGGTTCTTTTACATCCCAACTTGAGACGGGACAGACATTAATGAACCACAGGCGATATTAGTTCCCAAAGTTGAGAGTCAGCCTTCCACACCAAATGTGCAATGACTACCGGGTTTTGAACTCAGAACTCTTGCACCATAGGTGGACGTCTTAACAACACACTACCGCATCTCGCGTAGAAGACAACATATAAATGCTCTACAAGAAATTACCTGCATCTAAACATCTTAAGACACACTGATGCAGAACATTAAAGCACAAACCTTTCCGTAGTAGGGCAGTCCAGGTTTGAAGTAGCTGGAAGAGTAAGGCTTGAACTCCAGCGTCAGAATTTGCCGGGTAATTTCAGCACTGCCAGTTCCATTTAGTGTAACACCTGCCAGATAATATGTGTACATTACTTTTTATGCATTTAACACCAATCCTTTGAATCTGCTTGTCGGTCATGCAATGACAATGAAACATGTGCATCATTTTTGTCCATTGGCACTGCACCACAGGTTTTCACAAATACGTCGTCATGATTGACACCTGTCTCTGACTGGATTAGGCTTTTAGCCATGCGTTTAGCTGATTTGGTGACATAAGCACTCCCATAAAGAATGGCAAACTTGTCATGTAAACAAACCAGCTGTGTGTTTGAGCGCGGACTGTGCTTGGCTGAATCGTCACTTCCCAACTCATGTTATACTTAATTAATTTTGAACCAACGGGGTCAAAATTAATTTAATGTCTCCCTGTTAATTTCACCAAAATGAAATAAAACATGCAGAAACAAAGGAGTGTATCATAGCGATTACTTGGTAGGTTTGTTTTTCATGTTATTAATCTGAAACGTGAGGAGCAAAACAATCGAACTGAGGGAGGAGTTTTAATCTATTCACATATTACGTACACATCTGAACACCAGTGAACCATATTGGCGATGGGTGAAATGAATGGATGAAGCAGGTTAAATCTACGTTTAGTACTCTACCTGTGGCTTCCTCTTTGACGGACGCATCCACTCTCAATTTTGTATTGGAGATTCCAAAGTTTCGTGAAGACAACATCAGCAGGGGGGTGTTGACATTGAATTTAACACAGCCGTTAATCTACAGCAGAATATAACACTACAGTTAACAAATGCAATATATATTTACCCACCATCAAATAAACAGCAACCTGGTAAACGATGCAAAGACAGAACCAGGTTGTTGCTCTCTTTACTGGGTATTGACAGCCTTCTTATTTTACACCCAGCCGTGGGCAGACAATTTGAAGATGGCAGCCAATTGTGAATTGTATTATGTGTTGCTTGCGTTAAAATATGGACATCTCATCAACCATTGCATGAAAATACATGAAATTAATTACATTGACTAAAGAAATGAATGTTTGAATAAAATATGTTGGTAAAATTGCTGTGTTGCATTCAATTAAGTTTCAGATCTTGAAGCGAAGTTCAACAATTACGATGACAAAATAAAACATCTATTTCGTCATGCTTTACCAAACATTCTCAGAACCTACCATAAGTGTTCCATTGAAACTAATGTAGGCATGCATATTAGTTTTGCCTGAGTAAAACAGTTATCCAATTCTGATGGTTAGTTTTCAAATAATACAATACTTTGTAAACGACATCAACGTGCGTGAAAACATAAAAATAATAATTTCCAAAATGGCTACCGTCTACCGATCATATTACTGAATGGAATGTTCCATTCCAATATAAAATCAACAACTGAAATGTCGAAAGACAACAACTTCTTTCACAAATATTTGTTCCCTTAGCATTATCAGTGTGATCAGTGTAGCAAAATACACCAAAAATAAACACATTAAACAAGGTGTGGACTGTGCCATGATCAAGATGGCTGCATATATACTGCGAAATGAAGACGCCGACAACAGGTCATCTGCTAGACATCTCCATGTCTAATTTCTCACTGACATCGTAGATGGATGATAATAGAACTCTGTGATCATTGCCAACACTACTTATGCTGTATACATCAATTTCTGACTGAAATTTAACGGAAAACGATCTCAATCAAATTCGCCAAATGCCGCGTGATGGCAGAACGCAACATCATTTTAACGAACGCAACTCAACTTCCTTTCGCAAGATGGCAAAAGCACATGACATTGTATTCTTGACCTTTATAGAATCTAGGTCACCAATTAAAATTATAGGTGGCAGGTGAACAAGGAAGCCTTTGGCTTATCGAGAGTCCAAACCCTTTTATCTATGTGTATCCCGCCCTTCTGAGGTGTGTGTCGATTTTATTTTAAAACATATTCACGCTACTAGTGCCGACACAATCAGCAGATAATCTGTTCCATTCATTTACAGTCCTTTGTGAAAATGAGAACTTTCTTATATATAATCTACACTGCTCCTTTGCTAATGTAACTTCATGTCCTCTAGTCCTTCTATCTTTCTTAACTGAGAAAACAATATTTCTATCAATATTTTCATAACCATTTATTATTTTAAACACTTTTATCTGATCTCCTGGTCTCTAGTGTTGTTAAACCACATCCTTTTAGGCGAATTTCATAACTAAGATCCCTCAGTTTTTGTATCATTTTAGTCGCTCTGTACTCTTTCTAGCATATATATGTCTTTCTTGCGATATGGCCTCCACGCTAGTATACAATATTCTAAATGAGGCCTCACTATTGTTCTGTACAGCGGTATTATTAGTTCTTTTTCCTTATACGCTATATTTCGCCTAATTAATCCAAGGATTTGATTTCCCTTTGAAGTTGCAATTCCGCACTGCTCTGAAACCTTCATATCAGCACTAAGTCCTTTTCATTTACAGTAGTACTTAGTATAGTAACCCCCATTGTATATTCTACATCTTCGTTCCCATGTCCTGTGTGGAGGCATTTACATTTCCCAAAATTGAACAGCATTTGCCACTTTTCAGACCATTTGATCAACCAATCTTGTAAATGCTGTATATCTCCATAACTGTTATCCTTCTAAAAACTTTTGTATCATCCGCAAATTTCAACACCTTGCTTGTTATTTCATCATCCAAATCGTTGATTTATATTA
>JAHLWY010006339.1:0-34170 GCA_020002185.1 Paraescarpia echinospica | reverse complement strand
GATGGCAGTGTTAATAAATAATGTAGCGGTAAGTTATATTGTGTTTATATAATGTTTTAATAACATCACACATATTGAATAAAGTACGATGGCAGTGTTAATAGATAATGTAGCGGTAAGTTATACTGTGTTTATATAATTTTTTAATAACATCACATATTGACTGAAGTACGATGGCAGTGTTAATAGATAATGTAGCGGTAAGTTATACTGTGTTTATATAATGTTTTAATAACATCACATATTGACCGAAGTGCGATGGCAGTGTTAATAGATAATGTAGCGGTAAGTTCTCAACAACTCGCCATTGAGAACTACGGCTGACGGCTGTAAGTCTACACATAGACATGCGCACGGGTGTCTGTTGGCTTACTGCAGACACATAATGGGTGTCTTTAATGTCTAGATCCAATGCTTGTGGTGTGTACACTTGTCGTACCTCGGGTGACGGCTGTAAGCCTACACATAGACATGCGCATGCGTGTCTGTTGGCTTACTGCAGACTCATAATGGGTGTCTTTGATGTCTAGATCCAATGCTTGTGGTGTGTACACTTGTCGTACCTCGGGTGACGGCTGTAAGCCTACACATAGACATGCGCATGCGTGTCTGTTGGCTTACTACAGACACATAATGGGTGTCTTTGATGTCTAGATCCAATGCTTGTGGTGTGTACACTTGTCGTACCTCGGGTGACGGCTGTAAGCCTACACATAGACATGCGCATGCGTGTCTGTTGGCTTACTGCAGACTCATAATGGGTGTCTTTGATGTCTAGATCCAATGCTTGTGGTGTGTACACTTGTCGTACCTCGGGTGACGGCTGTAAGCCTACACATAGACATGAGCACGCGTGTCTGTTGGCTTACTGCAGACTCATAATGGGTGTCTTTGATGTCTAGATCCAATGCTTGTGGTGTGTACACTTGTCGTACCTCGGGTGACGGCTGTAAGCCTACACATAGACATGCGCACGCGTGTCTGTTGGCTTACTGCAGACTCATAATGGGTGTCTTTGATGTCTAGATCCAATGCTTGTGGTGTGTACACTTGTCGTACCTCGGGTGACGGCTGTAAGCCTACACATAGACATGCGCATGCGTGTCTGTTGGCTTACTGCAGACTCATAATGGGTGTCTTTGATGTCTAGATCCAATGCTTGTGCTGTGTACACTTGTCGTACCCGGAGTGACGGCTGTAACGGGAGCAGTCATCTTAGACGTTGTGAGCTCGTTCACAGTCGAGCTGGTCGAGGTGGCTACGTCAGATGTGGTAGCGGCGACAACGTTGTCGCGCTTACATTTATCCGGACGTGAATTTTTTTCCGGGTGATGTTTATGTGCATATGTAAGGCATAATGTTTGGCACCAATAGATCACGTAGTGATAAATAACATCCAGTAGTTAAATATATTTAGTTTGTTGTCGTAATACGAGCATTATAGTTAGAGTACATAATTATAATTTGCTATTTCAGATTTGTGACCAAGTATAAGAGTATGTCACGTGACGTGTGCATGGAGAGGAAACTGTTTTACGACAGAAATTGTTTATGTCTGTGTGAAGCAAACATTTTATAATTTATGTATATTTATAGACATATATGTAAATATATATGCACATAAACATACATAACGCCCGGATAAATGAAAACGCGACAGTCGTAGCATAAATGTAAGCGCGACAACGTTACCACTTGTAATAATGACGTGAGTGGTAATGGTTGTCTCTATGACGGTGGCGGTGGCGGTGGCTGTGGCGGTGGTATCATTAGTGCTCAAGATTGCATCACTGGTGGTGAGGGCGCCGGCAGATGATGTGATCGATGCATCAGTGGTGGTGGTTGTGGTTGTGTCAACGGTGGTGGTGATTGCTGCGTCAGTAGTGGTGGTGGTGACAACGGCGTCAGTGGTGGTGGTGGTGGTGGTGGTGGTGGTGGTGGTGGTAGTGGTGACGACGGCGTCAGTGGTGGTGATCGCTGTGTCAGTAGTGGTGGTGCTGTTGGAGGTGACGACAGGCATCAGTGGTGGTGGTGACGACAACGTCAGTGGTGATGATCGCTGTGTCAGTAATGGTGGTGCTGGTGGAGGTAACGACGGCGTCAGTAGTGGTGGTGGTGGTGGTTGTTTCAATGGTGGTGGTGATCGCTGCATCATTAGTGGTGGTGCTGGAGGAGGTGACGACGGCGTCAGTAATGGTGGTGGTGGTGGTGATGGTGGTGGTGGTGGTGGTGGTGGTGGTGGTGGTGGTGGTGGCGACGACGATGTCAGTGGTGATGATGGCCGTGTCAGTAATGGTGGTGTTGGTGGAGGTAACGATGGCGTCAGCAGTGGTGGTGGTGGTGGCGGTTGTATTAACGGTGTTGGTGATCGCTGCGTCAGTAGTGGTGGTGCTGGTGGAAAAGGGCGCAATATAAATATACATAATATTATTATTACATATATGATGTATCCATTTTATCAGCATGTCTGCAACAAGAAACATCTGTTTATTTTTTCATCAAAATGCTGATACCTTTTTGGCAAATTATGAGTCTAATAAGACGCATATATTATGCAAGTTATGGAAATAATTATTTTTTGTAGAATTTTTTTTTTTTTTTAAACATTTGTGTTAGCTTTGTTATATTCTGAGGTTTCCAATAGGAATTGATGTACAGAGAAACCAATGTGACACAGGGTTAGTGTCATAACAAGTGGCATGTTTGTCGTAACACGTGGCACAGGGTTAGTGTCCTAACAAATGTCATATATGTTGTGACAGGTGACACAGGGTTAGTGTATTAACAAATGTAATGTCTGATGACAGGTGACACAATGTTAGTGTCCTAACAAGTGTCATGTTTGTTGTGGCAGATGGCATGCTAAGTGTAGTAACAAGTGTCATGTTTGTTGTAACACAGGGTTAGTGTTCTTACAAATGTCATGTTTATTGACAGGTGACTCAGGGTTTGTGTCAATAAGTGTCATGTTTGTCATGACAGGGATAGTGTCATAACACGTGCCTGTTTGTTATGACATGTGACACAGGATTAGTGTCCTGACAAGTGTTATGTTTGTGATGACAGGTTAAACGGGGTTAATGTCCTAAAAAGTGTCATGTTTGTCATGACAGGTGACACATAGTTAGTGTCCTAACAAGTGTCATGTTTGTTGTGACAGTGGACACATAGTTAGTGTCCTAACAAGTATCATGACTTAGATTATGTTGGCGTTCTTCTGTTTGGGCAGACTGTAATGTTTTCTACCTCCCATTTTCACTCCCCAATTTCTTGCTCTGTTTTAATTAAAGGTAAGTTTATTTCAGACTCAGTCCTTAATATAAGGAAAATTCCATAGGCATAAATGTACAATCCACACACAAAACTAAAGCTGCCCAATTCAGATATGTGCATACATTATTCCATTTCCCTCACAACCCCACCAAATATCTCTTCACACCTGTTTTCCATCTTGGTTACAATCGTCCTCTTCTACCCCCACTCTGACGTCATTCTACCCCCCCACTCCGACGTCATTCTACATCTCTCCGGTGCTGCTCTGCCGGCAATTGCACCACCCGCTCTGGTGCACACGTAATACTGCAAGACAGCGGAACGTTTCCGTCAGGATCTTATGCTTGTTTGGCAGAAGTGCCGAAAAATCTGCCACATCTTGCCATCAGCGATTGTGAGAAATGTGTCAGCAAGAAAGAGGCCATCCTTTGCTGATTTATACTATTCATGTTTGGACACGTGTCCAAGATCGGCTCATGGTGGCCGTACGTCTTTCAGTAGTCCGTGTTAAGATATGTGCTCATGAAGGTGTTGCACCTCCGCCTCCAAAATTCCCCGCCTCCAACAGGCCCCGCTTCTAAGGCGTGTACCATGACGTTGTAGCAGCAATTGATGAAATATATGCTAGCTACAAATGCTTTGAGCATGTCGGCAAGTCGTCGGAGAATATATTAAATATGTGGTGAGATTATATGTTATGATGTTCATTGAGTTTATGAAGGAAGTCTCCCGAGTGTAAACATGCTGATGCAGTGAACTGTTTTTGCCCATGTCTGTCCACAGTTTGCTCTGAGTAGGCGTATACGATATATTTATAGATATCTCCATCTGCTTTGTGCATAGGTCTGTACATGCTGCTAGGATATAAACAATTTATTTATCAAGCGTTTGTATTGCAATCATTACTGCCTATGTAAATATGTATATTGTGCATGTACATACATACCGAGTTATATGTGATTTTAATATGTCACGTGGAATGTTCGTCTTGCCGAAGAATCGAGCAGCCCTGCTCTATCCTGATTGGATTCTCGGCATTTACAATATATCAGTAGTGTTTTACTTTGTGCACTTACCCCTGTTATCAAGTGATATGCAACTATCTGTTTTCCTCTTACCTTCGAGGTAGGTAGGAAGAAATTATTGTTCCCAATGCTGTGATGAAACGTGACATAGAAAAGACAATCACTGTAGAACAAAGTCAAAGACAATGGTGTTTTGCACAGTTGGCAAATCAGCTGAGAAATAATACTGGAAGTTGAATTGACGTTTACAATAACGCACGACGATTAAAATATTGGGAACGTTTCGTGTGTTTTGAGTGAGATAATAGTTAAAATATAGGCGACTGAAATCGGTTAGGAAAGTGTAATGAAAGTTATCAAACAATCCGAAAAAATATTGTACAATCACGAGGAACGCAATGACTGAGGGATTTGTATTCTCGATTTGTTTTCTTACGTTATTTGTTATTTAGATGGCACCCATATCACAGTTGAATACAATAGTTGTGTCACATAAGATGGTAGGTAAATGCCCATGCATTCCTTTTGACGATCAGAATTGGAGTCGGTTTACTATTGGCAACTTTTCAGTTGGAGTGTGCATAATATTAATTAATGTATACACCAATGCTTAATAATTCATTCATGTTTCCATATATAACCGTACATATAACAACTAATGCAATCATTCACATTTTGTTTCGATGTACAAGACCCTAAAATAGGTTTGATGATCGAGTAACAAAGACTGACACAATGGTTGGTGTGTTATGAACACTTTATTGGTAGCTCGATATTCTTCATTCATTCACGTTTAAGACAAGAAGAAACCGCCATGTGGCGTCGTGTTGTGATGGTAACATTTGTTCACATCGGTAGACTGTCAAATAGAGGTACGTATGATCTTACTGTAGTAGCTTAAATGTAAACTAATACAATATAAGACCATACATATTATTATAACATATTAATGATCACGATATATGCAGTTATTATTATCGACTGTGTACCAGTATATGGATTCATATGAACACCAAAGGTATAACATTGAATGAAGTACGCATACAAATACACACTACTTTTTAGACAAACACTTCCGATACACGCTACTCCTTTAAATAAACACTTCCGCTACACACCACTCCTCTAGATGAACACTTTCGAAACACGCTACTCCTTTAAGTAAACACTTCCGATACATGTTACTCCTTTAGATAAACACTTTAGATACACGCTACTCCTTTAAATAAACACTTCCGCTACACACCACTCCTCTAGATGAACGCTTTCGAAACACGCTACTCCTTTAAGTAAACACTTCCGATACATGTTACTCCTTTAGATAAACACTTTAGATACACGCTACTCCTTTAAATAAACATTTCCGATACAAGGTACTCCTTCTTTAAATAAACACTTCCGATACACACCACTCCTCTAGATAAACCCTTCCGATACACGCTACTCCTTTAAATAAACACTTCCGATACACATTACTCCTATACATACACTTCCGATACTCATTTAGATAAACACTCCTGATACATGCTATTCCTTTAGATAAACCCTCCCGATACATGCTACTCCTTTAGATAAATACTTCCGATATGCAATACCCCTTAGGATAAATACTTCCGAATCTGAAAATATGCTGTTGGCAATAGCGTGTCGTATACAATATTGGACAATTGAGACAACAATGACACTTTTACCGACATGATTGTCGTAACATTGAATGAACGAAAGCAGTGATGTACTTTTCCACGTAACAGAGTTAAGGATCTGTCACCATTTTAGGGCTCCAGGCCCCAAGTACGCTACAGAGCCCTGATCCAACACGATTCATAGAAGCACTTCCGTATCTATTGTGAATCACACGATTGAATCCCAGAAACATCCGGTCGAAATTAAAGAGGCACCTGTCAACTTTGAAGATAGTCACACCGTCGCCATTGTCGATGCACAACTGGTCATGTGATACGCGGATGGTCAGGCGTGACGAAATGATACCTGGTACGTAGTACATACTCTTGCTGTTGCAGCCATTGGGCAAGTCGTTCTTCCAGATGTACAAGTTGCCTGCTATGTTGTGTATCTCTGCTGCATAACCGTGGGTGTGATGACCGGAGTCACCAGCTGTAAGCAGACAACATACGTCTCCATTGATCCGATCATTACGATCTAATTAACAACATCATAATGATGAACCGAAACAGAAATTAGCCCTAATTATTCATTGACGTTATAGCTTATTCCATAGGTGAAGCAGTTAAGTAGTCGCATCACACTGTGTAACTCTTTGCTGTAAATGTTTACGAAAACGCATATAATATATATATATATACAAACCGTTTTATAGTTCCGTCTAAATTGTTGCAGTAGAATGTTTAAACTATTTGAACAAATCGCTCACCATTAGGCAGCTTGGTATGTATATATATATATATATATATAAATTTAAATATATATATATATATACATATATATGCAGATATGTTCAAACATTCTAGCACAACAATTTAGATGGCGTTATAAAACGGTTTGCGGCATGTCAATGGCATTTCTCACAAACCATGTAGGCCCACATTCGAAATATACGACACATTACGTTTTATTTGACGACCAACACAACATATTTGCCATTCGTTAATCTACTTCTCCAATTTGAACATAACGCCTGGCACCACAGAGTGACACTCAAAACAAGCACCGTGTCCATTGTTGCTCTCGGAGTCGCCGAGGTTGAAGCTCCAGGCAGTCGGGTTAGAGAACGTCAAATGGAGAGTGAGTGACTTGGCCCAAGATGGCGGATCCATCTGCAGGACTCCCTGCTTGGCACACATCCCACTTCCGCTGAGAGGCTTCAACCACGAGAACCCAGCGCCCGTGAAGCTCATGCCAAAGGTCAGTTGCGCGTACAACGTGTAGGGTTGTGCTGGAGTGTTACATCCTTGACAGAACGGCTTCACTGGAACAATGTCATTACATTGGAGTGTTCCGGTATTGTTAGAATGGCTTCACTGGAACAGTATCGTTATATTGTAGTACTACTGTCTTGACAGAACGGCTTCACTGGAACAATATCATTATATTAGTGTTACTGTAGTGACAGAACGGTTTTGCTAGAGCAATATGAACATATTTGAATTATACTACATTGTTTAGCATGGCTTCACTGAAACAATATCGTTATATTGGAGTGTTCCTGTCTTGAGAGAACCGCTTGATTGGAGCAATAATCGTTCAAGTTTTGGATCCTTGACAAAAACCTTCATTAGAACAATATCATTATATTGAAGAGACACTGTCTTTATAATACGGCTTCACTGGAGCAATATAATCACATTGGAGTGTTACGGTATTGCTAGAATGGCTTCACTGGAACAATACTATTATGTTGAAGTGATACTGTCTTGAGAAAACGGCTTACTGGAACAATATCATCATAATGGAAGAATGATTACATTTGACAAAATGCTAAGATTTGAATACTCATTAACGTCTTCTTATTAAGAATTACATTTTGATATGTGATACTGTTACTTCCAACGACCTGGTAGACAACAAACAACTTAAAACGTCTTTCTTTCCGTCTTCCTTCGTATAGTGTACACGTACATCCCCAGTATGGGACACTATATTGTATTAATTGCCCTGTTTAAGAAATGGTGAATAGAGCACAAGTAACATTGGCCCCACGTGGGTGATGCTCCCGTAGACATAGGCACCAGATATCTTCCACTGGATGACTGACAGCAAATTGGAATTAAATACAAATAAAAATGAATTGGTCATTATTGGTACTCCAATGAAGCGTAGTAAACTTTATGTTTTTTTCCTTAAGCGTATTTTAAATCTGCATATCACACCAGCAACCTCAGCGCGGAACCTAGGAGTGATCTTTGATAGGAACTTCAATTTCCGACAACACATATCTCAAACGTATCGCTGCTGCTAAAACTATTGCAACAGCGCTTTTTAGCAACATATTTGACTCCTGCAATTCCTTCATTTATAATATCGCTAGCAAGAATATTACAAAACTTCAACATGTCCAAAATGTCTGGCAAGGGTAGTTACAAGATCTCGTTTTTGTCGCTCTGCACTTTGTATTGGCTTCCTGTACGATATCGTATAGTATTTAAGATATTTACCATTACTTATCAGGCACTGTCCAGTAAGCAAACATCTTATTTGCATTCACTGCTTATACTCCTGTAAGAAAACCTATCCAGTTCGATCATCTAGTTATGTCTTACGTTTTGTTCCTAGAGTTAACACTAACATTGGAACTAGGGCTTTTTCTGTTGCTGCACGAACTCTTTGGAATATGCTCTGGATTTTTATATTGACCACTCCTTTTGTTTTGATGCGCCTCTGAGCTTGGTTTCCAGGGATTTAGGTGCAATAGAAGTTATCTTATTATTAATAATAATATTATTATTATCAACGGATGTTTGTATCTCTTCCGAAAGCCACACGCAAACAGGCGTGAACGAACTTACTCGTGGTTCAAAACAGCAGTATACGTACCAGAACCCAATCCCCTCGACTGAGAGTGTGACGTTGAACCTGCCAATCGTCTCGCATACATTAACTGACGCATAGGTTCGGGGAAACTGTATTCGTGTGCGATGCTTATTTGGATGCTTTAGAAATAACCTTTGAATGTTTGACGGCGAGGCAGGTATAGGGTTCTACGAAGTGTGAACAGAATGACACTGTTCAAAATTGTACGAAGTAGGTAGACACCAAAATAGACGATTTATAAAACAATCTGTGAATCATGTTTGTTTAAATTAAACTTGTTTCATGGTCCACACACACACGAAACTTGTCAGTCCTGAACGCGACGATAAAACAAATTACGGCGCGGGAACAATTGATCCAACCATCACGTGACCGTCTGTTCATCGTAGATTCTGTTGAAATTCTGACTCCAAATGTTTTTCTTTGTGACATATACATAGGGCAAAATTGTTTATGCGATAACTGCATGCGGGAAAGATTAATTTATCAGATATCACGCTACTCTTTTAAAGTAATTTAATGTTTTGTTAAATTTACAGAGGTAACACGCGTAATTACAATTATGACATAGACAAGCAGTGACGTACGGGATCCGTCAATTACTACGCATATTTTATGGGTGCTTTGCCCATGGCTGTGACAGCCATGAACACTCAACCGCGGTCTTAGTGGGGTACACGTATGAGACTAGTATTTTATCAGAATGAGAACAATTTATTCGACTATATATATTACCATTACAACATAGGTCAATGTGTAAACTGTGTTTCTAGCTTAATGATCACCTCAGTAACACAGTCACCGGGGAATAATGATCTCTCTGGACAGTCCCAAATGACAGTCACATCGCCATTCAGGTCACTTTGGCCCAAACCACGGGTGACATTAATATTGATGTTCCACGGGTCAACCGCACGACACACATTGCGCTGTTGTAATACGACAAAAATGAAATATCGGCAGCAACACTTACAGTTTGGAGTCGCTCCAGCGACCGACGTCGTCACGACACCGAACACACACAGCGCTAGAGTCGTCTGGAGGAACGCCATCGTGGTTTTCTGTTTAAGAAATAAAGTAAAGGTAAGTTCTTATATAGCGCAGTATCCAATCCTCAATCCTGGTCAAAGTGCTTTGCACTTTACTCCCTGGCAGACATGTTCAATCGAACACCATCTCAACTTCTCTGAGAAGCATCCAGCCACACAGCAATTAATGCGCGAAGGCTATTTGTACACAAATATCCACCACTCATTCATACACCTGAGTAAACTGGAGCAATGTATAATGAACGAACTTGCCCAAAGTTCGACTAGCACTGCACCACTGAGCTCCCAAAAATGGAGGCCTCAATCTCGGGGCAGAGTAGGCAACGCAACTCAACGAAGTAAACCTGCTTATGACGTCGCTCCAGGAACACGATAAAAAAGTAAAGATAAGTTCTTATATAGCACAGTATCCAGTCCTCAGGACTGCTCAAGGCGCTTTACACTTTACTCCCTGGCAGACCTGCTCAATCGAACACTATACCATATGAAAAGAAACAAGATTAAACAAGTCATAATGTTCAAACAAGTAACCACGAAACACTTATTGGGAATAAGAAAGTACAATAAACGAATCATTCATACTGAATATATAGTATTTAAAAATATATTTTACACCAATTAACAACATAGCGAACGATATTAAGGTGATTGTCACATCATGCATTGTCCTTTAGCTTACCTTCGTGACTTCTGTTGGCTACCGTTCACTTCTGTTGACTTCCGTTGACTTTGTTTGCTCTCCGCAACTGAATTTGCTGCACATCTCTACGCATTTTTATACCCCGATGCGCTTGTCACGTGGTAATGACCAACAAAATTTCCCATCCAGGTAATGGTAGCTCGACCACTCCTTCTGGTTGAGAAATATGTCAGACTAATTTGAAAAAATGTGTCTGTTTCGATGGGTAGTAACGTAGCCATATACTGAGTGATTGTTCTGTCTTCCACCAACAAATCTTCCAACAAACATAAAATTAATAGATTAAAATTTACACGAAGCCGTTTTAACACTACTTCAATTGTCCTTTTGGTTTGTCCCGCATATTCTGTGGCATGCTGCCATATTTTAAAGACAATTCTCGGTCATAATCGGACATAGAAATGTTTATGAATCAAGGTTGTAATTACGAAATACGTAGATTACGTTGCTTGTTAGAAAACAGTTATCAGGCCCGTCGGATGGGGTGTTCGGGAGCTTCTTATGACACTAATTGTTGCCAGATTTCAGACACACACACACCCACACCCACATAACACCACCCCCACAAACGCATACACGCACAGGCACACACACTCACATACACACAGACGTTGCACACACAAAATATCCTCTAATGATGATGTTTTGGAGAAGATGTAAGTGATCACAATGACTCAAAAGAAATAATTTGTTTCTTGAAATATCTTGGGGATAAAATATTATTACATAACAAAATATTTTACTAGACCATTTTGTGCCACGGAAGCCTTTTGACATTCAAATAATATATTTTAATTATAAATTAGTGAAGATAGCACACAAGTCAAGACCATAAGAGATAACTTAGCTGAGCGGTCATGAAAATAATGGACAAGGAAACAACTGCTTGGCGGCTTTAACTTGGACACATGAAGTTGGACGGGAAGTTGGTAGCCAAAAGACAACGTGAAGATAAATTTTTAAAAACTGCGCAGTTAGGTCAGAGGAGGACACATAGATCGATTATGTGCACTTAAATGACGTAGTAAGCCTTTTAAAAGGTTTCAATGGAAACCTTTTGATACAATGCAGAAGATTTCGTGTAGGTTGTGTGATTTGATTTATGATTGCATTTGTCAAAGTGACGTGTGTCACGTTGACCCCGCGTGAGTGTTTACCTTTGTGTTTTCTTGGTTTTTTTTGTACGTGTGACGATTACGTCATGACATTGACATAAAGCTTTGAAATACGGGAGAGGTGATCCATGTCACCTTGAACCGACAACATGTGTCACTTTATGGGTATATCGACGGAAAGAATGAGGCTCGTGACCGTCGGTGTGGTGAAGTAGGGGCCTTCCATCAAGCCACGGCCTCGTGGCATTAAGCGTGCTGGTCGCACGGGAAGTATTATAAGACAAGGTGTGCCATTTAGGACCGGTATGATATTGTAAATGGACCCCCGTGTAAAATCGACGGGGCGCGTCTATTTATCATGCTACTGTATACAGACCGACTTGAACTGATTTTATGATTAGTTTCTTGTAATTTATAGACGTGGTGTACTGATGGCTGTAAGTAAATATGTATTATTCTGAAACGGAAAATTGTGCCAAAAAATTGTCAAAGCAATGTCAATAACCGAATAAATACCGAAATTACCATTGTATTTATGCTAAATGGTTAGGATACAGTTTTTTTGTTTTTTCATAAGACGTACACCAATGAGACACGTCTAACTCACTCAACAAATTAAACATTCCCTTTTTCACACGGGGTCCATACACAACAGGGGTCTATGTACAATATTACACAGTTTATGTTATTGATATTAATTATTCGTTGCTTACACACGATTAAGTGTAATAATGGCAACCCTGCACCATGTTATTTTAAGTTTACTCACCCGGTTATGTTTAGTTATAAATCACGAGCATCATGTTAAGTTATAGCATGTTAAGAGACTACATTGTGGTTTTAGACCGTCGTCATATTGTTATCAGCTGTTCCTTTCAGCTGTTCAGACGCATCACCGCAATAAAAAAGACACCCAACTCATACTCCCAAACACGTAATCCATGGGCTGACTATAGATGTCGGTGCCACCTGGAGGGGCAAACCTTCATTGGTGGCAAAGTATTTGTTCCACCACTATAAGTACAACAATATATGATAACCTTTCCAAATGAGTAGCTTTCTCGGCTAGGCGGCCATCTTTAAAAATCAAATTCCAATTTCGTCATATTGTGACAACTGCGCCACTTTTGGTGTCAAAATATAGGTTTTGAGGGTCAAGGATTTCAAATATTTTACATTAGCCCTTCTGTGACATACACATCGGCCATTTTTAAAGATGGCGGTCGTCAATACAAATGTCAACATACATTAGCAACGATATTACATAGAGCAGTAATATGTACGTTTTTGTATAGCGGTGTGGGAATCTATTTCAAATATGTTAAATTTAACCTTCAGTGACATTGACGTATCCGGCATTTTTAAAGATGGCGCCCGTTACAGACTATTATTCCCGTATCTTAAGATCTACGTAACCTAGAATCACACAGCTAACGTCAAAATAGAGTTTTTAGATACGGCAATTTCAAATATATTATTTTTGACGTTCGCCAAAATTCATATACCCGCCATTTTTCAAGATGGCGCCCGTGAAAGCTAATTATTCCCGAGTCTATCTTAGGAACGTGTCTATCATAGGAAACGGTAAAGCGCAATATAATTCGGCATGGTAAGTGTGCATTAATTGATTTTTTTGCGATTTGTGACATACCAAATTAAGTTAATAGTGAACGCATGGGTTGTCGTCGTTGTGCGCCCAGATGTTCATGCGAAATTTATTCTAGGTGGCTTCTTAGTTCAGCTCGGCTCCAGAAATCATTTTGGGTGAATCCCTGTCGACCATTGAAGAAACAGTTAACAAAGACACCCAAACGCCGGGTGGAACAAAGGGGTTCAATTTGAAGCCAGGAGCTGTGAGCAAGTACTACCTAACAGCCGAGTACAGGACCATGCACATTAGAGAGCTGAGAAACATGATTGATCTAGGATGTTCTAAGTTGGCTCATCCAGATCTCCAAAGGACCCGCATCCGGAAAGACGAAGCAGATGTCGAGTCCCTGGTTGATCTTATGGAGAACAGATGGCTATATCCAAGATGTCCTGAAGAGACTGAATTTGTCAGCATATCCACTGGCACTGTGGCCCCAGTAGAGTTTGCCAAGGATATTCTGGGCGCTCATCAAGTAGGCGAAGAAGCTTACCAGATGTTTAAGAAGACACGCTTAGAAGAGGCTCCACCAACAGTGAAATTCCACGATAAGATGACAAAACAAAACCTGAAGACTTTCTCCAATATAAATGCAAAAAAGCCAGTGACGAGAAAGAGCCAAAGAGGTGGTCCTGAAGGCGGAGATAAATTTATTTGGCCACATGATCCTTGTTGCTCGGAGTAGACAGCTATACATGAGGGATGTCCTGGCTCACCCACTAGGCCCTCTACCATGGGCACTCACAAATGCTGATGGGTCTTTGCGGAAGACGAGCAAGGCGGCACTCGCTAGAGAGTTGGAGAAAAACGTTTCTCTAGTAGATGATATCCCTGACCCACCAACGTGTATCATTGATGGATTGAGTTTGGTGCCGAAACTGAACAACAACAACAAAACGTTTGCACAGCTGGCAGAATCTGTTTTATCTCAAGTCCTATATGATAGTTCACAGAGTCACACGATTGACGTGGTATTCAATGTTTACTGGGAGACGTCAATAAAAAATGCTGAGAGGTGCAACCGGGGATCAAGCATAGCTATCCAGTACAAGAACATTGCAGTATGCCTCACTATCCAGCAGTGGAGGAAGTTTATGTGCAGCTCTTACAAGTTTAGTCTGGTCAAATTCATCGTCGAACAATGAAAACTGCCGACGTACAGGGAGAAGATACATGACAAGTCATCGTACGTAACCTGTGATGATGTCTGCTACAAAATAATCAAAGATGACTGGAAGGAAGTCACAGAACTGAGGTCCCCACTAGAAGACGCAGATACACGTGTGCTCCTACATGCACTTGACGCTGCAAAGGCCGATCAAAGGCAGTCATAATAACAGTCGGAGAAACATGATATGGTACTCTGCCTTGGTTCATACTCTGCTCCATCTACCAGAAGTGTGGAACAAAAAACCGCAAACGGTTCATTGACATTGGGAAACTGGCACGTTCATTGGGGGACACAATCTGCTACGCTCTAATTGGATTTTATGCTTTCACATGCTGTGGCACTGTGAGTGCCCTCGGAGGCCGTGGAAAGCAGGGCGCCCTGAAACTAATCAAAAAGGAGAGCAAATACCAGAAGACTTTCAGACAACCTGGTCAATCCTGGGAAGTCTCTTCACAACTGTTTGATAAAATATAGCTGTTTACATGCCAACTGTATGCGACAACTGTGAGCACTCACAAAGTCAATGAACTGCGTTACCAACACTTATGTGCCAAACGATGGGGGGAGGTCGAGTCCAACCAGCTTCCTCCATTCAGAGATTGTCTCCACAGGCATGTTCTTCGTGCTAACTATCTAGCATCAATCTGGTAGCATTCTCTTCAACCTCAGCCAATTGTGGCAGATCCGAAGGAGTGTGGCTGGATGACTGATGAAGACGGCCAACTGGTCATCGAGTGGATGCATACTCCTCCAGCTCCAGATGCAGTTTCGGAACTGTTATCATGCAAGTGCCGGCGTTCCTGCAAACTGCCAAGCTGCACATGCCTTGCCAATGGACTGACATGCACTAACATGTGCAAGCTACAGACATGCAGCAATCAAAAGAAAGAAAAACAGTTATCAGTTGAACTTGATGACTCTGACGATGATTAAAATTATGAGCCTATGATTCTGAGCTAAAGGTAAGTTGACGAGCGCCATCATGAAAAATGGTGGATATATGAATGTCGGCGAAGATCAAAAAGTAGGCCAATAAGCTAACACTCAGCAATGGTTATCATATCAAAATATATTCCACAGACATGGACTATTTCAAAAATAATAACTACATCTTGCTCCGCAGATGGTACCAATAACTGAAATGTCAAGTTTTGGCCCATGGATCAATGTCTCTTCTTCATCTCTGACCACCGTCATTGGCTCCGAGCACATTGTCTCCATCAATCTGTCTCATCCCCCGCCCGCCCACCACTAAATCTTTGGATTAAAATTAACTGTCTTCAAGGTGAAGGCGTGAACTATGTGCAATTCAATCATGTAATATATGTGCAATACATGATTGATTAAGTCTTTACCTCCTCCCATTATAAATTACTTAATTTTAAAACGAACTGTTTGAATATTTAATACGTGTGTAATATATGGTCATAATTATACACATTTACTTACAGTGATGACGCACTAATTTTACTAACGATTTTCGTTTGTTGCAGAGTTACGCTGAAATTAATTCATAGGGTGGCTCTTACGACAGCGATTATAATTAGTCTTACTAGTCATTTCCTACCATGCATTAGATGCTTATCACTTCGTTTTTATGTCGACTCGATTGCAATATATTGTATGGTTTTTGATTTTTGTAATGATTATTATGTTGTATTGGGTATTTGGAATAAATAAAATGTCCTGTTCTGTTACACCGTGAAGGAACCAACCGTAGATGGAACCGCCTTACAAACAACACGAACTCACTGACACTGATGCTGCGTTCCAATCACATCGTCTTTACGGTGAACTCGACTTTGTGAACTCAAAGGTTCAGAAGCAGCCCGACTTCACCACCCCTACTAAAAAAGCCTACTTGAACGCAACATGACCCCTCAGATTCTGCTGTACATTCAACGGTCATTAGACCAACATAACGCAATTCCTTGGGTAAATTACCCAGGCTCCAGCTAGCAGTTAGTTCTTAGTCCATAAATAAAAGGAATACTAACTACATATTATGTCAACGCGACGTTCTGGGTCAGAGTAACCCCAGACGTTGGCAAACACCTTGGTTTCACGGGTGAATCTATAAGTAAATCATTGTGGTGGAAATTCCCAAAGTGGGAGATTCTGACCTATCTGAACTACGGCTAAAATGTATTATAGTTCATACATCATGTCATAATGACGTCAGTACACCATAATGTCGGGTTAATTATTACATCATTGGACAGAATATTCATATACCTGTTCAACGGTTTGCTACAATTTGGCTGGCTTGTGTTGGCGAAATAGACTGATATATACTCCTACCCCACCCTACTCCTACCAATCACGCTAGTTGTAGTAAATCACATGTGGCGGAAATTCCCAACCTCCCGCCGATGTCGTCCTCGTCTGGTAGGTGATTCATGTGACGCGCCACGTTGAAATGGCAAACAAAGTTGTTTTGTATGGCAGTGATTATTAACCGCTGAACAGCGACACAATGGTGTACAATAATAAAACCCAAGTGTGCCGCGGAATTAGAAAAGACGTGTCACATTGGTAGGGATAAATTTTGAAAAAAAATTACGGTTTCTAAGAAACCAAGGAATCACTTTTCTGCTACACACCAATTTTGCACCGACGGAAACATCGGTTACTGAAAATGTTTGCTGCAGCAAAACTTGAACTGAAGTGTCTCAATGAAGCCTGCATGTAGGTGTGACGAGGCGAAACAAGTCGGCCAGTGCATAGCAGCGATTCTTAACCCATAGGTCGCGACCCAAAATTAGGTCGACAAGCCATTTTGAGTGGGTCTCCAGGAGTCTCCTGTATATCTGAATTGTTCTTTATTGTTCCCCTTGCCCGTGCCAGTTGCATGCAAGACGAATTATGTATTCCAAATGCTTATAAATTTTAAACATCGTCTGATATAATATAACACGGGTTTTTCAAATTCAGGTAACATCTGCAACTTTCAATTCAGTTTAAATTTAAAACCTTCAAAGTACACTCACTAAGCCAGTGAGAGCCGCTAGTTTGGTGATGCCCCCGTATTCAGCATGAACGTTTGATAATCGTTCTGATTTTCATTCATTTGTGTTAAGCCTAATTATTTCATCATTATTTATTGTTTTGTTTATCACAAGTTAACTGCTTAAAGGCAGGGGTCGCCAAGCAAATCCCGTGACCGGAATTTGAGTCGTGATCAAAAAAGGTTAAGAACCGCTGGTGTATAGGGAAAGTAACAAAATGTATACACCATCACTTAAACACTAGCACTGGTCAAAATGTCTGTATCAAATATGCAAACCGCAACATGCAAGTCTTCGAACGATACATCGCAATTAAATAATGCCATGGCAAATCCGAATCATGTGGGATAAGTTTTTTTGCTGAAATCGTGAAAACTGTACATTGCATATGAAGTATCATCTTTTCTCCGTACTTTTTTCTAGAGATGTGGTTGAACCACCAATCCCAATGTTGTTCACACGAAGGTTCGTTGGCTTTCTCGGGGTCAGTTCCAGACACGAAGCTTACAGACAAGTTAAAACAGTTTCTGATGTTGCGTAACGAATTACAGCATGCTGCAAAACCAAGTACTACTAAATGTTTCCTAAAACTGTACATATCCGCACACATGGCTAACATCTTTAAAGATATTTGTGGAGGGCAGTGGCGCCGTGGATAGAGCACCGGATTCTCGACCTAGAGAACCCGGGTTCTAATCCTGTGCTGCCGTGTCGAACCTTTAGCAAGTTCCTTCACTCCACGGTGCTCCAGTTCATCTGCTGTATGAATGAGTACCTGGCTATAGACCGTGGTGGACATTTATGTACGGATAGTCTTCGCGCATTACTCGAAGTGTGGCTGAATGCTTCCCATAGGTCGAGGTGGTGTTCGATCGAACAGGTCTGCATGGCGTAAAGTGCAGAGCGCTTTGAATAGTATTAAGGTACAGATTATGAGCTATGTAAGAACTTACCTTTTTCAAAACGCAACAAGTCGAGAGAAGAAACACCACAATGGAAGAATCGTAGAAGGCAATGTGGCGTTGAGAACATACTTACTAATGCAAAGGTGGGAGTTTTAAGCGTGGTGTAAAATGGTGCGAGAAGAATGCAAGAGCAATTTAGTGTCAATTTCCTAAGGACGCATTTTGTATGTAGTTGAAAACAGGCTGTTCAACCATATACGATCATAAATGTTTATGGTGAATTACAACCCGTTGTAATAGCTTACATGTGAGGAAAGGGTTTCGCAACGGTAATTATTACTGGTCAAGAACCACAAAAGGTCATCTGTAAATAACCATAATAGAATTTAATGAACTATTTCTTGTATAGATCTAATTATTTTTTGAAAAACAGATACACCTTTCTCAATGGAGCCGAATGGAAATGTTACTGACATATTTGATATAAATATTTTAATGATCACATCTGTAATTGCCATCATAGGACTAACGATAGTGAAAATGTTCTTTCATAACTTAACTCCAAAATTAATTTATGTTGTTGTTTTTTAAATATTGTTGCACTCCAAATGAAATATTTAAATTGTTTTGAATGAAGTAAGTTGTTAAACTATGTTCTATCAAGCAGAACAAATATATATGTATATTTTCTATATAATTATAAACTAAGTCAACATTTATATCTAGTCGTTTTGTATAAATATAAAATTCCACATTAATGTAACCCTCCCCATCAGGCGGGCGACCGGGTACTATTCCATCCGAGTAGTAACATAAAATAAATATTATTCAATATACTGTACATACTTGTAAATCACTCCCACCTGCCTGGAGACTCTCCGAAAACCTGCAATAGCACCCCTCTTGACGCTTTCTAAAATACCACACCTCCACAAAAGCCTTCAATTGCAACCCCCTTGAGGCATTCTAAAACATATTGAGGCTTTCCAAAAACCTTGGCGCTCTAAAAAGACCACTTTAAGACTCAGAAACCCTTCAATTGCACGCCCCATTGGGGCCCTCGATAAACCCACCTTCAGGCTCTCCGAAAACCTACTCTTGAGAATCACCAAAAACGTCTAATTGCATAAATATTGGGGGCTAATAATAATAATACAATTTATTTGTATAGCGCCCGAATCAATCATATTGCTCTCAGGCGCTTTACATGCATGTACACGTAACTATTTAGAAACGCTACTCTAAAGAGGTGTGTTTTAAGAAATGTTTTGAATCGTCTGTTCCGTAGACTGGCTGCAGCTACAGCAAAACGGCGATCACCGTGAGTGACTGCGAAGCCGGTATTGACAGTAGCGGCAAAGACGCAGATCTCAGTTGCCGACGTCGGTTCAGTAACTCCGCGAGATAACTCGGTGCCAGGTCATGCATCACAGAGTACACAAACACAAGCAGACGAGGCCATCCTCGCAAGCCAGTGTAGTCTCGCTTAACCGACTCTCGCCTGGCTGCGTGACTTCGCCAGAACGATAGTCTGGCTCTGAATGGCCCTTTTAAATGTTATGCCATGAGAGCTGCCATCTAGAGAATATGCATGTGATTAAAAGGCATTAAACTACGAAAAAAGTTTAATGTAGATTTATTTTGTGTGTGATATATTTAAGTTTAAGTTTAATATTGAATAGTTGTTATAGTGTAGTATTATCTAATAAAAGTGTATCCTTATTGAATTTGTTATTTCATAGTTGGCCTGAGAGGCAATCATCATCTCTACCGGAATCTGGGGTAAAGCCTCCTACCGGTAACAATGGCTGGAGCTTAATGATCCAGTCCGTTGTGACGGGCTAATGCTGCCACCTCATCGAGGCTAAAGCCAGGGCTGTTTGCCTTGCAAAGCTAGCCCTGGCAGATCCCCTACGCGAAGTGCGGAAGTTCGCCGAGTCAAACTAGTATTTGATTTCGCCAGTCGCGACTGCACCAACCGTGAGAACAGCGCTAATACCCGCCCCAACTTCTGGGAATCTCAATATAATAATAATGACCCGTTCGCTCATTGGCGCGAGCAGCTGAGCGGTATTGTGTATTCGAATAATATGTTCTATAGCGAAATTATAAATTCCAACCGTTTCATTGACAACTGTTGTTTCGACCGAGTGTCCAGTCGTGGTTGGCCGGATACTGGACAAGAGCGCCATTATTTTCTTTAAAAAAAAATTGCTGGCGGCCGGCACGTTTTTAAAGTTACCGGCCCGCCGAAATATTTGACGGTCTCAGGCCTCCGGGTCGGCAGTAATTTCGAACACTGGTGGGAGGGTGCATGAATGGATGAACGAATGGACGAATTGATGTATGGTGGCGTGTGTGGGATGGGATGGGGGGTGTATGGATGGTTGGATGGGTGGATGGATTGATGGAAGGAAGGATGGATGGATGGATGGATGGATGGATGGATGGATGGATGGATGGATGGATGAATTATTATGTTTATATGTTGCGATGCTAAATAAAAGTGCATAATTTGCTGGATTCAACGACAGGTGACCACACATAATAAATAATTCTATAGTCACACCCCACACCTTCGCACGCACGCACGCACACACGCTCACGCACGCACGCACACACACACAAACAAACACACACACACACACACAAACAAACACACGCACACATCATGTACTGGTCCCTTCATTTAATTATGGCCACCATTTTTGCAACGGTGCAATGGTCTTAATTATAAGTAACATGGTATATCTTGTGGGGGAACTACAAATTATAAATGACTGAATGAATAAATGAATGAATAAAAGTTTATTTGGTTACTTGGTTACAGTGATATTACAAGTATGAATGTAAATATGGTTTCACCAAGTAACTCTGGAGATTCTCTAGAAACCCCTGGGGGATTATTTCGAGAACCACCAATAATTAGGTCATGTAATAATTGTACATTTGTTTAGATTTGACGCATTATTATGTGATGTGTTGTTCATGTTTATTGACATTATTTGATTTGAACAGGTGGGCATAGTTACCTATTTGGTTTATTTCATGCTATGATTAAAAGCAATATCAAGATGGATGGTTTCCTGCGGTTGTTGATTATAATTCTACTGCTGCTAGCGCGATATTAGGCTTCCCGCACAATGCGACAACAGTGTGTGCCTTCCTATCAATCGGGCATCCGTCATAAAGTCTGTACACTGAATAAGCTAACAACGTGTAATCCTTAACCACCTTCAAAATAAACATAATTTATATAAGTTATACCTGCCGACCTTATAGTTTCGAAATCCAGTAGAATTAGACGCTCACCAAGACATCCTACAACAACCCATCGTTTGGACCTCTAGCACTTATTATCAATAACAATATCAAAGATAGGAATGGTCTCATATCACCAGTGTTGTTCAACGTAGATACTGTCTCGCAGTTGCATTTGTAAGTGTTATCAGGAACACAATATTGCCGATTCACATATATAGATGCTAACTAGTGATTATGCCATTACATCGCACCTGCACATAATTAATAGTTTCAATAGTCAACACATATTTGAAGAGTTCGAGAATTTAGATGATTATGCCATCGTAGCGGAGAGCAAACGTGAATGGAAGGACGTACTCGAGAAGTTCGGGCTGAAGGTCGCGAAATTAATTTACAGTTTATTCATTTTGTTTTAGTATAACCATTACATTTATTAGTTTCGTTTATTTTAGTATTTATTTCCGCTGCGCGTCTTCAACTCGGTGAGGTTGACGTAGTACCGGGAGAAGAAGACCATTTTTGGTGTACATACAAAAACCATCATGCAAACTTTCAACAGTTAAATGGATCAAGCAACATAATAACATAACAACTTGTCTAGCGTTCAACCGACACATCCGTCCGGCTGCGAAAGCTGTAAAATAGTTGTCCACAATCGGCCCTAAATGCTGAAATCCCGAAGTAGTATTCAATCCAAATATAAGCTAACGGAAATAAATGAACCTATTATCGCCCACAGTCCACCTAAAACAACCATGGGAGCATGTTTTCGAGTGGCGAGAGCTACAGTCGTCAGTGTAAATTTCCGTTTGTTTAACAAAATCTGTGTCACTCCTAGCTAAGTGTCGTATGTGATTAACTAGGTTGACATGGAGTTGGCTAGCAGGGAGCTGATCCTTGTTTCACTTCCGGGTTAATGGTATAAAATGCTGGTCATTTTGAGAAGGTTGGTCTACCCAATTTCAAGGAACTTTTCGATCTTTAAAAAGTTTGTGAACTTTTTCTGCGAGACTTTAGCTGAGCACATGCATCCATTGCTAGTTGCTAAGTGGCCGCATCTAGGATCTCATGCATACGAAGACAGAATCCGATTTGTTTTGCCAACAAATGTCGAGCAGCAACCCCAAGTTGTTGTTCCGAAAGTAGAATTATTAGATTGGACGAAACCGCTGCTGCTACTCGGCGGAAAGCTCACATCAAAATGTAGAGTTTGTACATTCGCCAGCCTCCTCCCGCTTCCGTAACCGCTATTTCGGCTTTCATAAACCACTACACGCGTTGGTTCATTTCACTATGAGTATTTTGTGAATCAAAGTAGACCCCCTTTCAAAATCTTGCATCCGACCCACTGCACCAGTCTTTATCTACACAGTTTTATTAGTGTTGACAGCGAGATTGCCACACTCAGTCAACGTTAACACGTGGCTTGAATATGATCTGTCGGAAAACTGACAGGCGAGAAATATTACATACATGCGCGGGCTTGCATGGCACAATAGTATACCGTATAGTGGTCGAGTTCTTCTTTAATCAAGTTTATTGGTTGGTATGTTTGGAACGTCTGTGATTAGTTCTAAGACTAATTAGATAGCGTATTCAATACTCACTTTCCAGACACCAAATATTACATGCCACTGCTGTGAGCCTAGTTAAAAGTGCTACATCAATTGATTCAATCCATCACAAATCTGGTTCTTTTGTGTCATTATAATGTAGACCTGACGTGTGAATAGCTTAAGTATTATCCTACGTCTGATAATGTGCTGAAGGTACTTGTCGAGCAGACAATTATCATTCAAACCACTAGTTAAACTTGTCGGCCGCATGAATTCTGAGAGAAAGCAAGGAACGTCGACATCAACATAGAAACACGTGAATAATCAGACGTCGCACTCATATGAATACTCCAATTTTGAGATCCGTTTGGGTTAATATATGAACAAATATAAAATAAATTAACGTTTTCTTCTGGTGCATTTTGGTTTTTTTAATGAACGAATTTGAATCAACATGAGCAAAACATTCGAATTGAGGAGACACCTTTAAGTTGACCTAAGTGATTCGTTTTGCTCGAGTAGGCCTACGTCAAACTAGTCATTGACCCGCGTGAACGCATGTGGGATCACACAGAAGTTGGGTCTGTTTTCTGACCTTCGGCTCTTCCAAGGAAGTACTGCCCGTAGGTCGGTGACGAAGATTCCTGCTTTCCGATAACTATCAATGTCTAATCTGTCCCTGGGCTCATTGTCACCGTGTCTTGTAAACAAGTAAACTAACCGGGTTCATTAGCCTTCGATTCAGGTTCCCTAGGCAAGAAAGAAACGCGGAACAATGGTTGGCCGAATGAGTCAGAACTAACTGTTTATTGCGGTCAATGTAAACTCCTGTAGGTGATCATCTTCAGTATTCTGCGGTGAATCATCGCACGGAACCAAACTTACAGTGTTTGTGACAGTTTGCGACAAGCCAGCCTTTAATGCATATATACATAGATGCAGACGAATTGAACCGTTGTCAATAATGTTTCTATACAATCTTTAGGAGTGGATAGACCGGCCATATCATTATTCCTTCTATCTGGAAATAGTAAAATAACACCATTACATAGTGTAACAAGTGTGTTAAAAGTGAAAATAGGGTTTCTCACAAAAGTAAATTAAGCGACCCATAAGTATTATTTGTCGCATTCATATTGTAAACACACAATTTTCCAGATAGTAAATGGACCTCTGGCCCACGGCGCTTAGAGCCTTACGCCGAAGCGACACCGGAGACGCTACATCCCCTAGACAGTAAACACACTGTGTTGTGATGGCGGGCCTAATTCAACGTGTCAGTTGGTTAGTGGCTCCTGCCGCCGGCAACCTGTCACGGCAACATCGTTAAGAAGAAACATTGTTTTGACACTGTTATCCTGCAAACAAATGTTCTTGGTTCTTCGTTCGTTGTGTAGAGAGAGTGAGATTAGCAAACGTACATACATGCGTACATGCATTCATGCGTACATACGTACGTACATACATACATACATACATGCATCATACATACATACATACATACATACATGCATACATACATATATGCATACATACATGCATACATACATACATACATACATACGTACATACGTATATACGAACATACTTACATACGTACATACGTACATACGTACATACGTACATACGTACATACGTACATACGTACATACGTACATACGTACATACGTACATACGTACATACATACATACATACATACAAACATACAAACATACAAACATACGTACATACGTACATACGTACATACGTACATACGTACATACGTACATACATACATACATACATACATACAAATATACATACATACATACATACATACATACAAACATACAAACATACATACATACATACATACATGCATACATGCATACATGCATGCATGCATGCATACATACATACATACATACATACATACATACATAGTATACATAATATACATACATACATACATACATACATACATACATACATACATACATGCATACATGCATACGTGCATACATGCATACATGCATACATGCATACATGCATGCATGCATACTTGCATGCATGCATGCATGCATGCATACATACATACATACATACATACATACATACATACATACATACATACGTACATACATACATACGTACATACATACATGTATACGTACATACGTACATACATACATACGTACATACATACATGTATACGTACATACGTACATACGTGTATACGTGCATACGTGCATACGTGCATTCGTGCTTACGTGCATACGTGTATACGTACATACATACATACAGTCGAACCTCGCTTCATGGTCACCTCGTTAATACATATATCTCTCTATTAAGGTCACCCAAGCACAGTACCAAACTATTTCTATACAGTAAATTATAGCAAATAAGTCCTGTTAATATGATCACCTTATAATTCATGTCACCTTCGCCCAGTCCCAGTTGTAACCTTAATAGTGAGGTTCCGCTGTCTCCACACACTTCCCTGTAGTAGGAAATAGTGGGAGAGTGAAACATGGTGGATGAAATGACGACTTTGAACACTGGCACAGAAAAAGCAGTGTTCTCTTCCTGGAAGGGTTATCGATAGTGTAATAACGGTGGACATCATGGCATTCCCAGAAACCAGCAATTTGACTTTCTCAGAGATAGAAAGAGAGACATCTTGCATTGTATGCATGCGTACATGCGTATGTACATGCCTGTATGCGTGTGTGCGTCATCTGCTAGACTGGTTGACTAGTTATATTACTGGCATCTTGGCCAGCGGGTTTTTGGGGGGAACAGGAGTGCGCGTATGCGTGTGTGTGTTCGTGTGCGTGTGGATGTTCGTGTGCGTGCGTGCGTGCGTGCGCGTGTGTTTGTAAGTGTGCGTGCGAGTGTAGAGTTTGTACATTCGCCAGCCTCCTCCCGCTTCCGTAACCGCTATTTCGGCTTTCATAAACCACTACACGCGTTGGTTCATTTCACTATGAGTATTTTGTGAATCAAAGTAGACCCCCTTTCAAAATCTTGCATCCGACCCACTGCACCAGTCTTTATCTACACAGTTTCATTAGTGTTGACAGCGAGATTGCCACACTCAGTCAACGTTAACACGTGGCTTGAATATGATCTGTCGGAAAACTGACAGGCGATACATATTACATACATGCGCGGGCTTGCATGGCACAATAGTATACCGTATAGTGGTCGAGTTCTTCTTTAATCAAGTTTATTGGTTGGTATGTTTGGAACGTCTGTGATTAGTTCTAAGACTAATTAGATAGCGTATTCAATACTCACTTTCCAGACACCAAATATTACATGCCACTGATGTGAGCCTAGTTAAAAGTGCTACATCAATTGATTCAATCCATCACAAATCTGGTTCTTTTGTGTCATTATAATGTAGGCCTGACGTGTGAATAGCTTAAGTATTATCCTACGTCTGATAATGTGCTGAAGGTACTTGTCGAGCAGACAATTATCATTCAAACCACTAGTTAAACTTGTCGGCCGCATGGATTCTGAGAGAAAGCAAGGAACGTCGACATCAACATAGAAACACGTGAATAATCAGACGTCGCACTCATATGAATACTCCAATTTTGAGATCCGTTTGGGTTAATATATGAACAAATATAAAATAAATTAACGTTTTCTTCTGGTGCTTTTATCAACACTGCATATCTAGGCTTGGTTTTTTTAATGAACGAATTTGAATCAACATGAGCAAAAAATTCGAATTGAGGAGACACCTTTAAGTTGACCTAAGTGATTCGTTTTGCTCGAGTAGGCCTACGTCAAACTAGTGATTGACCCGCGTAAACGCATGTGGGATCACACAAGTTGGGTCTGTTTTCTGACCTTCGGCTCTTCCAAGGAAGTACTGCCCGTAGGTCGGTGACGAAGATTCCTGCTTTCCGATAACTATCAATGTCTAATCTGTCCCTGGGCTCATTGCCACCGTGTCTTGTAAACAAGTAAACTAACCGGGTTCATTAGCCTTCGATTCAGGTTCCCTAGGCAAGAAAGAAACGCGGAACAATGGTTGTCCGAATGAGTCAGAACTAACTGTTTATTGCGGTCAATGTAAACTCCCGTAGGTGATCATCTTCAGTATTCTGCGGTGAATCATCGCACGGAACCAAACTTACAGTGTTTGTGACAGTTTGCGACAAGCCAGCCTTTAATGCATATATACATAGATGCAGACGAATTGAACCGTTGTCAATAATGTTTCTATACAATCTTTAGGAGTGGATAGACCGGCCATATCATTATTCCTTCTATCTGGAAATAGTAAAATAACACCATTACATAGTGTAACAAGTGTGTTAAAAGTGAAAATAGGGTTTCTCACAAAAGTAAATTAAGCGACCCATAAGTATTATTTGTCGCATTCATATTGTAAACACACAATTTTCCAGATAGTAAATGGACCTCTGGCCCACGGCACTTAGAGCCTTACGCCGAAGCGACACCGGAGACGCTACATCCCCTAGACAGTAAACACACTGTGTTGTGATGGCGGGCCTAATTCAACGTGTCAGTTGGTTAGTGGCTCCTGCCGCCGGCAACCTGTCACGGCAACATCGTTAAGAAGAAACATTGTTTTGACACTGTTATCCTGCAAACAAATGTTCTTGGTTCTTCGTTCGTTGTGTAGAGAGAGTGAGATTAGCAAACGTACATACATGCGTACATGCGTACATGCATTCATGCGTACATACGTACGTACATACATACATACATGCATGCATCCATACATACATACATACATGCATACATACATATATGCATACATACATGCATACATACATACATACATACATACGTACATACGAATATACGTACATACTTACATACGTACATACGTACATACGTACAAACGTACAGACGTACATACGTACATACGTACATACATACATACATACATACATACATACATACATACATACATACATACATACATACATACAAACATACAAACATACAAACATACGTACATACGTACATACGTACATACGTACATACGTACATACGTACATACATACATACATACAAACATACATACATACATACATACAAACATACAAACATACATACATACATACATACATGCATACATGCATACATGCATGCATGCATGCATACATACATACATACATACATACATACATACATACATAGTATACATAATATACATACATACATACATACATACATACATACATACATACATACATGCATACATGCATACGTGCATACATGCATACATGCATACATGCATACATGCATGCATGCATACTTGCATGCATGCATGCATGCATGCATACATACATACATACATACATACATACATACATACATACGTACATACATACATACGTACATACATACATGTATACGTACATACGTACATACATACATACGTACATACATACATGTATACGTACATACGTACATACGTGTATACGTGCATACGTGCATACGTGCATTCGTGCTTACGTGCATACGTGTATACGTACATACATACATACAGTCGAACCTCGCTTCATGGTCACCTCGTTAATACATATATCTCTCTATTAAGGTCACCCAAGCACAGTACCAAACTATTTCTATACAGTAAATTATAGCAAATAAGTCCTGTTAATATGATCACCTTATAATTCATGTCACCTTCGCCCAGTCCCAGTTGTAACCTTAATAGTGAGGTTCCGCTGTCTCCACACACTTCCCTGTAGTAGGAAATAGTGGGAGAGTGAAACATGGTGGATGAAATGACGACTTTGAACACTGGCACAGAAAAAGCAGTGTTCTCTTCCTGGAAGGGTTATCGATAGTGTAATAACGGTGGACATCATGGCATTCCCAGAAACCAGCAATTTGACTTTCTCAGAGATAGAAAGAGAGACATCTTGCATTGTATGCATGCGTACATGCGTATGTACATGCCTGTATGCGTGTGTGCGTCATCTGCTAGACTGGTTGACTAGTTATATTACTGGCATCTTGGCCAGCGGGTTTTTTTTGGGAACAGGAGTGCGCGTATGCGTGTGTGTGTTCGTGTGCGTGTGGATGTTCGTGTGCGTGCGTGCGTGCGTGCGCGTGTGTTTGTAAGTGTGCGTGCGAGTGGATGTTTGTGTGTGTGTGTGTGTGGGGGGGGGGGGTGTTCGTGTGTGTGGGTGTTCGTGTGCGAGTGTCCTTGGTTAGATGACAACCCAGTGAGTGAAGCGCGCTGCGACAGCTGTTGTCGATCAAAGATTAGGACAATTGTAAGCAGCAATGCAAAGGTCAGACTGTAGAAAACACGCAAAGATGCTGGCTACGTAGGTCGATGACGCAACGCGAACTTAGGTCGAATACCTTGAAACATATTCGAACGCAAAACCACCTGTTATCCAGTTTGAATCGACTACTTTAAATTGCCTTTAAACTCATTAATGCATAACGTCTAGTTAACCTTTAAATTACACTGCTAATTCATTTGATTGTTTGGTATAACAACAGGTTAAGATCTAACAATATTGAGCAACAATCACATAAACACACACACACACACACACACACACACACACACACACACACACACACACACACACACACACACACACACACACACACACACACACACACACACACCCATATATACACACACACACCCACACACACACATACACACACACACCTATATACATACACACACCCACACACACTCATCCATATACACACACATACACACACCAACACACACACACACACACACACACACACACACACACACACACACACACACACACACACACACACACACACACACACACACACACACACACACACAGACGCACACTCACACACACACAGCATTTTGGCGGGAAAATCTTGGGACTGGATCAATATGATTTTGCGGTGCAGGAAAAATCTGAATAGCAATGGAAATATTGATCATATAAGTAAAATTTTGCGTCAGTATTATTCACAAACTACCTGTTGACAAAGGATTACAGCTAAAAGTTAGTCAGATAAATTAGTTTAGACTATAATATAGCTTTCATGAGCGATATTAGGAGGTTTGTTGATAAATCGTAGTGTTACGCCCATTCACTAGGGGGCATATAGCGTGTGTCTAGCGTAGGATAGATAGTTGGGCACTAGGTGATAGGTCAGTCTAATTCAGAGTATTGTTTACATTATTGAATATATGAGAATAAGTGATGTGGAGTATAGAGACTACACACAAATAACTATCTGCCAAATATCGTAATAACTTAGTTTCAATATGACTCATGAACAGGCATGGTGCCAATTCCAAAAGGAATTGGAATTGATCAATTTAATTCCGATCCAATTCCGGAATTGGAGCGGGAATTGGAATTGAAAGATTTTGAACGAAAAGAGTTGGAGCGGGAATTGGAATTGAATTACAAGGAATTGAGCATCTGTTGTTATTGTGACGCCAATAATTTATTAGCCTTCTGTGTTATCAACTTATGCTGCTGGCTAAAACCCATAAATTCATCAGTGAGTTCTGTCCTATTGCCTAGCGTGAAAAGGAATGCTGTCTGGGGAATGCTTCAAAGAACCATTGAACCCCATTGGCCAGGCAGCACTCAGCCTTTCACACTATCCCAGTATCACATGCTACGCAAACACTAGGACTCGATGTACAGATGGCCTCCATCTGCGTGGAAAGGAGCAGCAGTTTTCTAAGAGAAAATGCTACTATCTGTTGACTGTGAAATAGGTTGCGTTTAATTAAAGTGTATGTGCAGAGGGGAAACTGGAGGCATAGATAAAGACAGCACAAATAAATCAGCAAAGAACAGCTTGGAAAACCGTTCTGAAGCTGGATATCAATGCGTTTGTTTAAATGCAAGGAGCATAGTAAACAAAAGAAGTGAACTAAACATTATGGTAGAAGATATTGACCCTCACATAATATGTATAACCGAATCATGGGCCACCACAGATATATCAGATGCCAAAATGGGGCTGACAGGCTACGTAACATTTAGGAGAAATCGAATAGGAAAAAGGGGAGTTGGAGTTATTTTTTATATTAAAGAATTTATCCAGGCTGATGAATTAAAATTAGAAAGAGAAGGAGTTTGCGAAGAAGCTGTTTGGAAACTCAACGTTAACGGTTGGGTTAGTTTATTGAATTCCAAACATAAGCATAGAAAAGAATAAAAAAGTACGAATGCATCGTCGATAAATTTGTTCCCGTGAAAAAAACAAGGGAAACTGTCCATTAAGAAACACTTATCGAAAAAACCATTAGACGTATTAAGTACAAACAAATGACGTGGAAGTCATATAGACGTAATGGAAATTATGAAGACTACAGCATTTATAAAGAAGTACTTAACCGAGCTACAACTGAAATTAGAAATTGAAACAGAAGCAGTGAACAAAAATTAGCTTGTAATATAAAATATGACAGCTGAGTTTTTGCATATGGTCAGAGCAAACAAAAAGTTCAGGATGAGGTCGGTCCTCTAGAAGGTAGTGCAGGAAATAAAATATCAGAGGGATTCTTATTGGCAGAAGATATGAATGAGTATTTTAGTTCGGTGTTTACCAGGGAAGATATTAGTTCACTGCCGGGAACAGAAACTAAGTTCAAGGGGTGGGATAAGACTATTTAGGACAGTTAATTGTAACCCCGGAAATGGTAGCTAAGAACTTAAAGGTTATGAAGGATAATAAATCACCTGGAGTGGATGGGATTCCACCCAAACTACTATTTCAAATTATAGCACAATTTAGCATACCGCTGGCAACAGTTTTCAACTTGTTATTGGAAGAGGGAGTGGTTCCTTTAGAATGGAATGAAGCAAACATTACACCGTTATTTAAAAAGGGTTCAAGAAACAAGTCAGATAACTGCAGACCAGTGATTTTAAATTGGTGGTTTGCAAATTATAGGAAAGATTGTTAAAGTTAAACATCACATGGCTGATTTTCTTGTTAAACACACCTTGACAAACCCATCTCAACATGAGTTTCTAAAAGCGAAGTCATGCTTAACAAATACGTTTTTTTTGTGAAGATATCACTAAATCTATAGACGAGGGATCGCCAGTAGATATCGTCTACTTAGATTTTCAGAAAGCTTTCAACAAAGTGCCACATCAAAGACTATTGCTTAAATTAAAGTCCCATGACATAGGGAATGGTATAATTAACTGGATAGAAAAATGGCAGATTGACCGAAGACAACGGGTAGTTGTTGATGGGGAAGCTTCAAACTGAAAATAAGTTTTGAGTGAAGTACCACAAGGATCAGTACTGGGACTTATACTACTCTTAATAAATATCAACGATTCGGACGAACAAGGAAGGTGTTTATATTTCCGGTTGATATAAAAGTGTTTAAAATAATTAAACGTAATGGAGATAGACAGCATTTACAAGATACAATTGACGGTTGTTGAAATGGTCTGAAAAGTGGCAAATGTTATTCAATTTTGAGAAATATACAAGCCTCCACACAGGACTTCGGAACGATGATGTACAATATACAATGGAGGGTATTGTACTAAGTACTACTGTAAAAAGGGACTTAGGGTTAACCATTAGTGCTGATATGAAGGTTTCAGAGCGGTGCAGAAATGTAGCTCCAAAGTGAAATCAAATCCTTGAATTATTTAGGCGAAATATTGCCTATCAGAAAAAACTAATAATACCGTTGTACAAAACAATATTTAAGCCTGATGCAGAATATTGTATACAGGCGTGGAGGCCATGTCACAAGAAGGACATATATATATATGCTAGAAAGAGTAGAGAGGAGAGCGATTAGATGGTATCAAAACTGAGGGATCTTAGTTAAGAAATACGCCTAAGGGAATGTGGCTTAGCACATTTAGAGACCAGGAGATTGAGAGGAGATCAGATAGATGTGTGACAAATATTTAATGGTTATGAAAATATTGATATAAATATGTTAAGAAAGATAGAAGGACTAGAGGACATAAGGTTACATTAGTGAATGAGCAGTGTAGATTAGATATAAGAAAGTTCTCCTTTTCACAAAGGACTGTAAGTGAATGTAACAGCTTATCTGCTGACTGTGTGGATGCTAGTACTAGTAGCGTGAATATGTTTAGAAATAAAATCGACACATACCACACATATATAAAAAGGGTTGGACTCTCGATAAGCCAAAAGGCTTCCTTGTCCACCTTCCATCTAGAGTTAATTATCTCGGTGGTAATCTTGTTCAATCTTGTTTAAAAATACTGCAACAAGATTTTAACAAGATTTAACAAGATTTAACAATATTGCCATCCAGAGAATTAACTCTAGATGGCAGGTGGACAAGGAAGACCTTTGGCTTATCGAGAGTCCAACCCTTTTATCTACATATATCCAGCCCTTCTGAGGTATGTGTCGATTTTATTTTTAAACATATTCACACTACTAGCACCCACACAATCATCAGATAATCTGTTCCATTCATTCACAGTCCTTTGTTTCTGTTTCGTTTACGCAACTAGTTGATCTGAGTTAGATTCGTGTCGTGTGTTGGTCAAAGCATAGTGTTTCGTTTGCACCACTAGTTGGTCTGAGTTCAATTTGTGCAGCGTAATCGGTTAAGTTTCTGTTTCGTTTACGCAACTAGTTGGTCTGAGTTCAATTTGTGCAGCGTAATCGGTTTAGTTTCTGTTTCGTTTACGCAACTAGTTGGTCTGAGTTCAATTTGTGCAGCGTAATCGGTTAAGTTTCTGTTTCGTTTACGCAACTAGTTGGTCTGAGTCCGATTCGTGGCGGAAGTGTGTCGACGATGGAGTAGTCACACACACACACACACACACACACACACACACACACACACACACACACACACACACACACACACACACACACACACACACACACACACACACACACACACACACACACACACAACACCACCACCACCACCACACACACACACACACACACACACACACCAC